>NIPM01001612.1:0-16858 GCA_002738285.1 Holacanthella duospinosa
AAAATAATAAAGTTCTTTCGAGAATTATACTGAATTCTTCAACCAAAATGATTGGTTTCTTTCAAAAAATTTGTCCCATATTTTATATATATTTTGATTAATAAAACATGATTTATGATTTTTTTGCTTTCAATTCCTTATAGACTTCACTCACCTTTATCGAATAAAAACAATAGCAAGCCCCTTTTATAAATAAAAAAGACAACCTTTTTTATAAGACCATTATTTTTTTGATAAATTTTAGCCTAGATTCTCTTTCATTTTTTCACATCAATTTAATTCAATCCTATTTATAAGACTGAGAATTAGCTTGAGAAATATCAAATCAAATCCAATAAATTTTAAGAAAAATTGTTTTAAATATTTTCTTGTATAAAAGTGTATTTTTCTTTATGTTTATAATCCAATTCATTTTTTGCAAAAGTTCTATTTGGAATTATAACCAAGGCTTCAAAAATTTTGTCCCATATTTTTGAAGCCTCTGTTATAAGTCTAGAATATTAATGCATCATAGTGAAAATAAGTTGAGGAAGCAACTAAAATGGAAAGAAATATAGTTAAGAGCTATTTTATGGATAGTAAAGTTGATAAATACATAAATTTATATTCATTCTTACTATTTTATGTATTCAAGAAACCAAAATTCCTCGACTAATTAGAATAGAATTATGTTTCAAAAATTTTGTCCCATATTTTTGAAGCCTCGGTTATAATTCTTTCATATTAGTGCATTATAGTGAAAATAGGATGAGGAAGCAACTAAAATGGCAAGAAATATAGCTAAAAGATATTTTATGGATAGTAAATACATGAATTTATTTACTATTTTATGCATTCAAGAAACTAAAATTTCTCGTCCAATTAGAATAGAAGTATGTTTCAAAAATTTTGTGCCATATGTCCATAAAATATAATTAAAATATAATATTTTTGTTTAAATCTGAGGTTTTTATGACCTTTAGATATCACAAATGTATGCCATCTTGGTTCATCAATTGGAAGTCTTTTTTGAACAGAACCACAAGAACAAACTATCAAATAAGATCAGAAAACGATACATATCAATGAACATCTAGGGAATGATTATTACCGAATACCGATGAAGAGAACGAAAACAAATTTACCAAAATAGATTTCAACAGAAATCGAGTTTAACATCGAATTGTTGGTATAGATTTGTACTTTTATGCCTGTTTGTCTTACTCAAAAATATATGACATAGTAGCACCATAATTCCTCTATCTAAAACAACTTGAAATACGGATTCTTCTTTATGTTTAAATGGTATAAAATGATATATTCATTATAATATACTCATCTCGCTACTATTTGTATTCGCCCGGGATATTTTTAGATTTATAAACTGGGTAACGAGTAGCTCAAGTATACAAAATGACCTATATAATAGAATAAGCAGGTAAAATTGAGATAATAAGATAATTTAATAAAAGCAAGTGTAAAATATATAATAAGAAAGTGAGGTTCTTGAAGCGGTGCAACTTGATTCAGGATTGTTTGTAGTTTGTTGGTCTACTCCTAAGTCAGTATTTACGACAGTGAGTTAATCTTAAAATATGGACTATTTCTATTGATTTTTATTAAATATAGTTATTTGTTTTATGTTTATTGCAGATATATACTTCACATTAACTAATTACCTAATCGTTTTTGTTGGCTCCGAATATTTATTACTCGATTACTTCCAAGGAATCATTATAGTGTATTTTATCATGTTATTCATTTAATACTTTCTTTCAGCAAAGTAGTTTTTGTTTCTTTGTAAAATGGCTTTTGAAGATCTTTGTGATGTATGTAAGGGGTGCTCGGTGGTTAAAAAAACATATTTTGAGTAATAATATTGGCCTCATTATTAACTATAATATAAATAAATAACCCCTATTATAAACATTAATTAATAAGGAGTTCGGATATATAAATTATTCCAATAAATATATTTTTGTTTAAAAATGAGAAAAAAGCAGAGCATCAAAGCTATAACGATTTGCCATACTTTGAAAAAATTTTCAAAAAAGATCGTTCTTTGACCTATAGACACTTCCTTAATCAAGGGATTTGTAGAGGAACTATTTGCAATATTTTAAACAGGTACGAAGAACCTGGATCAGCCAATTACAAACCTCATACAGGCCCCACGCCTATGGTAGCGTCAAAAGAAATAATCAAGAAACCCCCAAATATTTCGGAAAGAGCTGCGGCCTCAAAAGTAGGTATCTCAAATTCATACTTACATGAAATTTAAACCAAAAAGCTAGGCTTTAAGACATATAAAGCCACTACTGTATCAAAATATAACGAAAGCCAAAAATCAAGAGCAAAGACAAACTGTCGTAAAATTTTTGAAAAAATTTCAAAATCAAAAACAGAGAAATTAATTGTGATGGACGACGAAACCTAATGCATCGTAGATACGGAAGATTTCAATGGAATTAAGTTCTATTCATGCAAAGATAAAAGCGACATTGATCATAAATATAAGCTCAAAGCCAAGGAGAAATTCCCCCAAAAAGTATCTTATTTGACTAGCCTTGGACGAGAATGGAAATATTTCTAAACCTCTAATATTAAGCCGAACTATGAATAAAGATATTTATTTAAATGAATGTATTAAAAAGAGACTGATGCCATTTATTAGAAATAAGCATATTCTCTTTTGGTCCGACCTTGCTTCGCCTCATTATGGAAAAGAAAATACTTCAAGCTAACATATAAGCCTGATGATCTTGAAAGTTTTGAAAAGGCGTTTACAAAATTTGCAAAGGAAGTTCAAAAAGAGAGTGGCAAATCCTTGAAGAACGTCAGACAAAAAATCAGAAAAATAGGAAGAGAGGGAGTTTATGCTGAAGTTGAATAGATGAATAAATTTGTAATATTTATTACATTTATTATAATAAATTTAGTTAAATTTCATTTATTATTTTAATTTATATTGATTCGAAAACGATTGTTTTTTAACCACCGAGCACCCTTATTCTTTATAGCAAAAACTGTGTTTTTTATAGCAATTCCCTCCGAAAAAGGACTCACGGGCTTAGTCATTGATGACATTAAGAGCTGCTTTAGCCAATCTCATCCTATCGACAAGTCGGTTGCTTGTAAATTGTTGAGCTTTTTGAGCAGTGTATTTGAAAACATAAAATACAAGCGATTTGTATCTTTAGTGTTTTTTGGAGCTGGATTTGAGTAGATCTCTGAAAGCCATTTTATCTTTGAGAGATTCAGATTATAAAAAGGTAGACTTCTATTTTTAACTATTAGATTGTCATCGAAACTATTGACATCTGTCAACTAAAAGCTAAACAAAGATTTCTTAAGAAATATACTGTCCAACGATGGTCTTATTCTGTACCCACTATGTATCCAACCCTAGATCGCCTTTTCCGAAAAGACATCAAGGCTTTACTTAAACTTCCTTTCGCAAGGAATAGATCTCCAAAACAACTTAAAGGTATTGAATATGGTTCAGATCCATAGGTATACCATTTATGATTGATTTTTAGCATCTTGCCATCGTTTTCGTATATAAGAAATCACTATCCTCTTTTCTATGGATCTGATTTGGTTGCAAAACATAATTAAGATTTGAAACATTTTATATACATGCAACGTATACAAGGTAGGGCGATTATTTAAATTCCAGAAAACTTCCGTACAAACATCGGTTAAAGATCTTTACTCAGTGGTAGTGGGTTTAATCAATTTAGGTGATCCTGAATCGGATATCTTAAACACTACTTTGACGTTACTATTCAAAACAGATGTTATCATATGGCACTTTATTTTCGTTCAGAGTAGTCCATTTATTAAATAATTGGTTGATTAATAATCATTAAAAATTGGGTTGAATTAAGCAAAGAATCAAAAAGGGAATAAAGTGCCATATCAATCAATATTTAGCAACGGCGTGTTTATGAGAGCTGGCTCGGTGACTCAGGATATAAGAACTCAATTTAATGCTCTCCGAAATGAAATCGTTTATTTTGCCAAACTTGGAGTTGACTATGAAGATCCTTGTAGATTGGGCAAATTTCCCATCAAATAAGGTATCCCATACAGTTTATTTTAAGAACCTCAATTGCGCTTGGGGCATTTTTGGGCCTCTCAACTCCACATCTCATGTTGGCCAGGTACAGCTGATGGAGGGAATCTTTCTTTTGGCTATTGAGTTCATATCCGCCGAACAAGTAAATTCATGGTATCTTGTTTCTACCTGCTCCAAGCTCAAGGAAATATTGTTTAAATATCAAGGATTGAGATGGGTTTATTTGGGTACCAGACATTTATCCAAATTATATAGATACAAGGGCTCTATGACATAATATTATTAATACAAATAAAAAAGCTATTGATTGTCTAAGACCTTGACCCAATCAACCAGATGATTTCGACTATTAGCCTTTAAGACAAAAGAATTATCTTTCGTATACAAAGCAAAGATATGATCGCCCTAAATACAAACCAATATAAATAAGCATGGGGTACTTCTAACAATTGTGATAAATCGATATTACAATCCACTCTTGCCGCCTTTAAAGAAGCAAATAATATCAATTCCAATTGAGCCGAATCACGATAAAAGAATAAATAAGGGAATCTCACCAGAGCGAACAAATCCAACCAAATTTCACCATTATCAGTATAATGCAATAAACTTAATTTCCCTTTCATAGTTATCGCATGTTCAGATATATCGATTGTAGAGATTACAGGAATCAGGTTTTTCAATTGCTGATAACGCCAGTGAGTTTCTTGTTTCTTTCTTAGTGCTATTTCATCAGGATTATCATCGAACTTTTTCAAAAAATAAAAATGAGAATCCAAAGATTGAGACTGTTTGTATGAGCGTTTCCATTTCATTAAATATTTCTTCATTACCAGCAACTTATCATCTTCATTTATATTGATAGACAAAGGCTCATTAATTTGAGATAAAATCGATTGATATTTAGGATTATATCTCTCAGTGACGAATAAGAGAGATTTGACGACATTAAGAACGAACAACTTATAGATCAACATATGTCTCATGAAACCAACCCTCATGATAGCTTCATCCATAGGCTTCCATTTCTGCAAATGATGTTGCCCAACGATATGATTCCCTGAATTTAATCTCCAAATTTGTAATCTAGGTAAAACAGCCAATTTAGATAACCTCAAAAACAAAGAGAACACAATAACCGAGCACTTACTCAAATCCAACACATTCAAATTAATAGGTAATGGTGAAGGTGACTTGAACAAGGTTTTGAATGATAAATTGGATTGGAAGGATTCTAATAAACTTTTATGAGCATGTCTTCTTTGTATTGTTATTAATATACCAATTTCAAATTCCACTTTGTTATTATAATTAATTCTATCTTCATAAACACCCGTATCATTTAAGAACGTCTTATGTTTATCAACATAAAGATCAAATGCAAGGTTTAAGAATACCAATTGATTAGATGGTGTTAGTATGTTTAGTAAGGATGAGTTGTGGGAAGAAGAATCCCACGATATTAGGAGTGTTAATTCTTTAATACCATTTTTAGTATCTTGTTTAACGGAATCTACTTTCAATTCCAAAGAATGTCCACCATGATCTAATTTCTTAACCATACCATGTTGATCAATCAAATAAGGCTTACTTAATCGGACATTTTGGATGAAATCTTGTCCGGTTTGATCTAACCAATTGAGTATATTCTCGCTCGAATGATAGACCCTAATCTGAATCCGTCTTTGTAATCCTTGTTTCAATAAATAGATCGATGGTTCATACGAGAAATTCATAATATGTAACATCGGGATCGATTGGGTATCTTCATTAATGGATATATTAGAATTCAATTTCAATCTAGATGTAATTTGTTTATAATTAACTGTCTCAACTGGCTCATAAGTGCCTATATCCGATAATTCATTTATAGAAAGTTGAATCATTATTTCGTGGCTTTTATCATTTATATAATCCGTTTCTGGTCGTCTTTCTTCTTCTAAACTGGTTTCGATATCCAAATTAGATTGAGCTTTTGGTTTGATTAAAGATTGTTCATATGATTCTAATTTCTTGAAAAAGGCTGTCCCTTTAGGCATAGCAAAACAGATAAAATCGATAACAATAGATTGTTCATTATTGAAGGTGAGAGGTAATATTGATTTGTAATATATTTCAATACATTTTTGCCCATATACCTGGATAGGATCTGAACTATATACTTTTTTATTGATAGCGAATTGAACATGCAATTCCGAAAAATCTGTAACAGAGTCGATCAAATCAATATTTTTAACAGTCAATTGGATAATAAAGTAGTCGTTTTCATTTGATGAAATTGGTTCAATAATAATTTTCAACTTCCCTAATATCACCTTCATATTATCCCAAAACACCATTAATGGTAACTCATAAGTGATTGACTTCTCGGGGGTAGAATAAAGCATTAAATCGCACTTAGCTAAAGGAAGGAAATCAATAATCAATTGCTCATTAGCTATCAAGGAAGGATCGTAAAACCCATCATCCGTATCGAAATGCTTCCATACTTCCAAATCTTTCTTGATTTGATTTGGTTTATTGACTTTATAAGAATTCCATAATGAATATTGCTTTTCCATCTTCAAATATTGATGATTAAATCTCTTCAAATTCCATATATCAAACTTGACATTCTTATAATCAAAAACTCTAATCATTAATTCCACATTGGCACCTCTTGTACAGTTTGATCTATCAAATCTACCAATGTTATCAAAGTCGTTTTCATGTCTTAACAATTCCGTTTTGTTGGGATTAAATGTGTTAGATGAGATGGTTGATGAGATAATCTTCTCTAATTCATCAGCAGACGAACTTTGATATATGGTAGAACTCACTTTACCTGAAGTATCATAATCCCAAAACGACTTCAAATCAAACCAGTTTCTATGATCATAGGAATAATGAACAAAAAATTGGTAACTTACCTTCTTATCCATCGCTTTAGACATGATATTGGCACATTTTAATGCGTGGGTGTTTTTAAGCATCAATTCCTTGATTTTGACAAACTGTACTTCCGATAATTTGCAAAGTAAACTGTTGACCAATTGCTCATCAAGATCATAGACATTATCTTGATACTTCAGTTTCGAAGTACCAGGCCTAGTTGAAAGTTGGTTAAGTTTATTTTTATAACTAATCAATTCTTTTTCAATATTCTTTTGTTTTCTCAACAACTCTTTAATGACATTTTCTTGTTCTAATGCAATATTAGAATTTTGATCCGGGGAAGAATACGTTCGTACAGCTGTCTCAACAGACAGTCTACCGTTCGAATTTGGTGGTGATATATCATTTGTTACTGCTTCATGTTCTGGTATCGTTGGTGAATGTGAACCAACTATACCTGAAGCTTCATTCCAATTAAAATCCCAACCGTCCATCTTTTCTAAACTATTGATCGATATTCTTGAAAGAGGTCTATTATAATTCAAATTAGGATTTAAAGGCCTGAATTGGCTTAAATTGACAGTGTAGATATTCCTAGCCGTAAAAGTAGAGTGAGTTGGGTCTCTTGGTAAACTTGCTGATCCTGAAAATAAATCTTGTATATTGATATGAGACATTGATAATGAATGCGATTGCCTCTTCTTTCTAACTTCATCGGGATTGTTATATCTAAAAACATGATTGTCACCCAAGATTAACCTAAATCCATTACAAAGAACCACTGGTAAATTGATCAGATTACCATTTACGATTGTGATTGAATTAGGAAATGGATAAAGTGTAACAGAATCTTTAGCATTTTCAAAATAACAATGTTTCTTTAATATACCTGTACCGGTCAATTGAATGTTGGCTACATTTTTAAATCTTTCATCTTCAAAAAATGGATCAATATTTTGAGACTTCTGATCATCACTGGGTGAATAGGAATCTTCATCTTCAATCGACGAAACTATTGTTATACCTTTGTTGAGAGTATAAATCAAACATTCTGTCATTAAAGGATCCTCATTCAAATTAACCAAATGAGGAAGATTTTTAGGAGCCTGGACACCAAACCAAGACGAACCATTTTCGTGCATTTTAACACCGAGTGATTCCAAAGCCTTTTCTCTTTCTTGTTGTATTATAAGTGTCTTTTTAAGTTTTTCTTCCCAACTTTCGTTAAGTTCTGCCATTAACTTTTCCGATGTTTTTAACTGATCTTCAATTTCACTCATTGAAAGATTTTTATCAGATTCCGGTCTAATTTCATTGATTCTGATATTCATATCTGATACAGACTTCATAGAAGCAATGATTTTGAGTTCATCAGGATTATAAGCAGCTAATCTTTCTCTCAATAAATTGACCTCTTCTTGTAGCTCTCTAACAAGTTTTGCATTAGGATCTTCATTGATAATAGCTTTGTTAACAATTTTCTTCGCCCTATCAGCATATCTTAAAGTGCCCAAAGTTTCGTCGTAATCTGCAGGTGATATTGCAGCCAACATTATCGTCTTGGAATTTCCACCTAACGAATCTTTTAAAACCCAAGTGAGAACCTATGGAATTGTTTATAAGAAAATGGATATACTGAATCTCTATATGGAATATGTGTATCTTCTTTCTTTCTTACACTTTTAGATGATTGATCAGCTAAAGCAGAAATGACTTTCCCTAAAGTGGTCAGTGATTTGTTTATGTTTGCACCCTCCTTCAGTCTTATACCGGTTGCACCTGTTGTATGAAACCTTTCACTTCCAGCCAAATCCACTAAACTAAAAGATGATAATCATCAAAATACCTTATTCTTGATACTTTTTCGGTGGAGAGCTGAGAAAACTCATCAAATCTTGTTTGTGTTAAAATAACTGTAAAGACAGCATGCGATCTACTAGAAGTTTCATTCATATTGGTAGAAGCAACAGTCCTGGTCTAAAACTATTAGATATTTGTTATACTTTATTTCCTTCCATTATCAAATTCTCGATCTCTTTATAGTTGAAAACAACTAATTTAGACAAATCTTCTACATAAGGACCTAGAGAAGGATGTTCTCTAACCTTTAAATTGACTTTATTCTTAGGATTCAATAGATCCCTAACTCTTTCGCAATATATTTCCATATAAGAAACTTCTATATTGAATTTCAGATTAGGATCATCATTTTGGTTTATTCTGTCAAACAATTCTAAGCAGGTCAAAGGAATCAATCCTTTATCTTGACCATATCCCATCTAAAAATAAAAATAAGTATTCTACCATAGTATATGATTTACCACTTCCAGTTTGGCCATCTAATAATATTAACTTCATTATAAAATACAGGCAAAAATGCACGTATTGTAGCCCTCAAAAGCATGGTTCAACAAATTCAAGCCAATATCGTTAAATATAATAATTTGACTAGCATAATTTAGTTCACTAGATAAACCAGCAGTCCAATAAGAGCGGTCAAATCCAAACACTTTATCTGTTTTTGCATCTGAATTCTGTGGTTTCAGCAAAATAGTTTGATGTTCTTCCATCTTTATAAGACATTTCGCATTTCGTTTCTTTTCTATAAATAAAATTAATATTTAATGATTTACCTCGTTCATTTAATGGTCGTACTCGCACGCATACAAATATATTCGACATCGCGGTTTCTCCTGAAATTATTTTCCAACTTTCTGACGAAAAATGGATGAATGTTTATCGATTCTGATTTTTAGACACAGATGGCATAATTAAAGTTATTTTTGAAAGGCACTAAGAGAGAGGTGAAAGTTTGAAAATCTAAAAACAAGTTTATTGAAAAATAAGAAAAAAGCATAAATTGAATTTGATTACAAGATTCAAATTAATACAGGGGTTTTCAATTGAATAGTCGCATATTTTCAATTGAATTGTCACAATTTGGTAATGTAAAATAAACGTCGATTAAATTTTCACTTTAAATAGAAAATAATAATTAAGGGGTATATAAAACTCTTATAAATCAATACTTCTTTCTTTTTTAGTTTATTTTGTTTTGTGAATTTTGCCACCTAAAAATTTAATGGCATTTTTTCTCTTTGAGAAAGCTAAATAGACTCTCAACTAAAATAGTAAATTGATCTATAAATGTTTTATATCCCTTTAATTTTTATTTTAAATTACAATTTTAGTCAAAAAAATATTGCCAAGTTCCAGATCGCGACAATGCAATTGAAAATATGCGACTATTCAATTGAAAAACCCTGTAAAATGTCAAATTTGAATAAGAAAATTAGCATTAATTATTACAATTCGCGCCTAAAGATGAATTCTCAAACAAAAGCCTAAAATTGAAATATAATGGTTCTTGATCATAGTGATCGATTTTAATAATTTAGAAACATAACATACTTCCTTTGTATTTTAGAAAATAATATTAAAAAGAAACAGATTCACTATTTTAATCTTATTGTTGAAGCTTTGTTATTGGTCACTTTCCCATAAACAGAGTTTATCCTAATATACCAAATGTATCAAATAATTGGCTATAATGTATTAAAGGCCACTTTTATACACTGCCCGTCAAAAGTGATTCAGTGTTTGGAAAATAAGAACTTAAATGGTAATTCATGAATGAGTAAGACTTCGAACAAGCCAATACTCATATTGTAGATAGATACAGCCTTTTTCTATAACATGTCCAAATATTATAGATATATTTTAAATATTGATAGAGATATGATTACTCAAAATTGAAAGTAGGTGATTCAGTGTTTTGTCGAATTTTTTAAAAAATCAATAGATTGTATGCCCGCCCTTGGTTTTTCTGATCTATTCGAGTCTTCTAGGCATTAAACTAACAAGCTTAAGACATACTTCAGCTGAAACATTGTTCCATGTATCTTGAAATCTCTCCCAAAGTTCATCTTTGTCTTTAAATGGTGGTCGAATTTTTAGATCTCTTTTCATATGATCCCATAGATGCTCAATTGGGTTAAGGTCAGAAGATTGTGCAGGCCATCTCATTACCTTTATTTTGTTTCTTTTGAACCATTTTTTATACTTGAAGCGGTATGAGAGAACGCATTGTCATTTTGAAAGTCAATTTTAGATTTGTCCAAGTCATACAAGTCAATTGTATACATCAGCTCGTCATCCAGAATACTCTCATATATCTCAGCATTAACACTGCTATCAATTCTACAAAAATACCCAACACCTGATGAAATCATACATTCCCAAACCATAATTGATCCACCACAAAATTTTTTTGATTGAGTAATATTGTGATCTCTGAGTGGTTCCCCGATTTTTCTGAAAGTTCTATCACGTCTATCAGATCCCTCTATATTTACTTTAGTCTCATCTGACCATATAACTATATCCCAGTCCTTATTTTCCAAATCTCTGTGTATTTTTTCAAATTCTGATCTTGCTCGACTATGAGATTTTTTTAATTGTGGGCATTTCTTTTTGTATCTAGATACGAATCGCTAAGCTTTAATGTGCGCAGTATAGTACTCGAAGAGGCGGATATGCCTGCATAGGTCTTGAGTTCTCATTGTATTTCTGTAGAGGTGGAGCATTTACCACTTTTTGCTAATCTTCCAATATATTTTTCATCATACTTATCTAAGACCAGAGGACGACCTATTATAGGATCTGGAGTATTTTTTCCAACTCTATTTATTACTCTGGACACTGTTGCTTGTGAAACTCTAACAATTTCAACTATTTTTCTTGAAGATTTTCGATTTAAAGCAAGTTCGTTAATTCCTGTTTCAATTTTCTTCAATGTTCTTCTTGTCATACCAAATAAGCCTTAATACCTTCTGCTAAGGATTTCAAATAAAAATGAACAAGTTTGCGGTATTTTAGAATGTTCTAGAATGAAAAATTGTAAATTTAAAAAATTCGACAAAACACAGAATCACCTACTTTCAACTTTGAGTAATCATAACTCTATCAATATTTAAAAGATATCTATAATATTTTTAATGTTATAGACAAAGGCTGTATCTATTTATTATATGAGTATTAGCTTGCTTGAAGTCTTACTCATTGATGAATTTCCATTTAAGTTCGAATTTCCCAAACACTGAATCACTTTAGACGGGAAGTGTATAAAATTTTGTTTTTGTAAAAATTAGTCGATATAATGACAAAATTACAAAAAAATATATAATATTTTATGGCATTTCTGCAACAATTACGAGAAAATTGAAATAATCTTTGATCAATTAGGACACTTTTATAGTATTGAAAATACAAAAACTGTTTAAATATACCTTCACTTCAATCTTAACTCGTTTTCATAAAAATTATGACTCTATGACACTAAAAACAATCCAAAAGTTTCAGCAACCTGAATTTTTAGAAAAACTTGTTTAATAAAAGATGGAAATAATGAGAAGATAGACATATGGTATACCTTAAATATTATTGACTAACTCTCATTTCTCTACCTTTATTAGAAAAGAAGAATTATTTTGACAATCTTTGAATTAAGATTAATTGAAAATAGATTATTTGTAACAGAATTGCCATTGTGTTATATAGGTAATCAATTCTTATAATAAGAATATTTAAGACTAACTCGTTAATTTTATTTCTCTAATCTCACATGGTATAATTGTTGTAATTAAATTTACATTTTCTACAACATATATTATATCCAAAGAGGACAGTTAAAAAGTTTGATTAATAAAAATGCTTTGGGACCAATGTCTTTATTGAAAGAATAAAAAGCCACGAAATGTTTAAAAACATTTTCTATGAACGATAGAAGGACCAGATTCATCATACTCTTGCTTAGAGATCCATAACTGTTGGAAGGTAGTAAGAGAGGCAAGGATAGATCCACCAATCCATACAGAGTATTTGCGCTCGGGTGGTGCGACAATCTTGACTTTCATAGAAGATGGAGCCAACGCTGTGATTTCCTCTATAAAATTGTTAGATGTAAACATTACTTTGCATTCTATCAGCAATACCAGGGTACATAGTAGTACCACCAGACATGACGATGTTTGAGTACAAGTCCTTACGGATATCAACATCACATTTCATGATCGAATTGTAGGTAGTCTCATGAACACCAGCAGCTTCAAGACCCAGAAAAGAAGGTTGGAACAAAGATTCAGGAGCACGGAATCTTTCATTGCCAACGGTGATGACTTGCCCATCAGGTAATTCATAACTCTTCTCCAAACTACTTGAGCTAGCTGCAGTCTGCATTTCTTGCTCAAAATCAAGAGCAACATAACACAACTTCTCTTTAATGTCTCTTACGATTTCACGCTCTGCAGTAGTGGTGAAGGAGTGACCTCTTTCGGTCAAGATCTTCATCAAGTAGTCGGTCAAATCACGACCAGCTAAATCGATACGCAAGATAGCATGAGGCAACGAGTAACCTTCATAGATAGGTACGGTGTGGGAAACACCATCACCAGAATCAAAGACGATACCAGTGGTACGACCGGAGGCATACAAGGACAATACAGCTTGGATAGCTACATAGAAAGCAGGGGCATTGAAGGTCTCAAATAAGATTTGAGTCATCTTTTCCCTGTTATTCTTTGGATTAAGAGGAGCCTCGGTTAACAAAACTGGGTGCTCTTCCGGAGCTACACGAAGTTCGTTCTAAAAGGATTAATAGGAGACAAGGTTACGTAAAAGGTGTGATGCCAAATCTTCTCCATATCGTCCCAATTAGTGACGATACCATGCTCAATAGGGTACTTCAACGTCAAAATACCTCTTTTAGACTGCGCCTCGTCTCCGACATAAGAATCTTTTTGGCCCATGCCAACCATAACACCCTTATGTCTTGGTCTACCAACGATAGATGGGAACACTGCTCTTGGTGCATCATCACCACCAAAACCAGCTTTACACATACCGGATCCGTTATCAATTACAAGTGCTGCTACTTCGTCTTCCATATTCAGTTTAAGAAATTTTTTCTTCCAAAGAAATTTATAGCTCAACCCTGGTACGACAAATTCGAAACGTAATCCTTCCAAAAAGGAAATATTAATAAATAGATGCTACCATCTCCTAATGGTTGTTGCTGGAATTTGTACTTATTTATTTGCTAAGTCGTTTTAATAACTACTTATAGCCCTTTTTCCCAAAGGTCGCTTAAGAATAGCCGATCTTACCCTGGTAAAAATTGCGAATCCAGACTCTAACTTTTTACTACAATGCAACCTTAGCATTGAGAAACGTTACATACAGGCGTAATAAACACAAACCATATATAACACATCAAACATCTGATATGGACTTAATTTCTGATTTGATTTACATGTTGAAGCTTACATCGACATTTTGTAAACAAACATCAAAAGCAAATCTTTTGTACAAGCAAGTCAAAAATCAATTAGAAGGTACATTCAAACAAAATGATTTCTAACAAAGTATCTTTCCCTTTTAAGAAGAATGTCGTGGTTTGTCTAACATCTAAAGCTATTCGCGAATTTGTTTCAGATGAAAAAACCTATAAGCCAGGTGCAAAAAATAAAATCGGTGCGATCTTTGCATCAACTAAATTTGTTCATAATATCACAGCAGTAGATATTTTTTATTTATATAGATCTTTTTGGCTACATTTTTCCCATTTCAATATGTATTTTGAAGCGTTTTACTTCTTTGATCTTATGTATTCCATCGTTTTCTAGTAGGTAAATGAGAAATACAAAGTGCTTGATGAAAATTTACATGGTATGCTTTTAAGTTGTTTTATAGAAAATCAAGATCTTAGGTAGCCCAAAAAACATTGTTCAGCCTGGACCTTATTTGGTTTGAAATTTTCGAAGATTATGTTCTATTTTGGTTGAAATTTTTGGGCAGAAACCATGAAAACTAGGGTCAATATGGGACAAAATTTTTGAAGCCTCGGTTATAATTCTAGAATATTAGTGATCATAGTGAAAATAGGTTGAGGAAGCAACTAAAATAGCAAGAATTATAGCTAAAAGTTATTTTATGGATATTAAATTTATTTACTATTTTATGCATTCAAGAAACTAAAATTCCTCGACCAATTAGAATATAATTATGTAAGAAAATTTTGTCCCATATGCCAATTTGTGATGGCCAATTTTATTCGTATCAATAACTTAATTATTAAAGCAGAAAGAAATTATCTGCTATCGTTAGAACTATTTATTAAGTTTACAATATTTGTTTTTAATTTATTTTTGGAGTGATCAATTTTTAAAGTTTTATGGCTAAACAGATGGCAAAAAATTTTCGAAAGATGTTTCTATTCTTTTTGAAAAATAAAAACAAATAAATTTAAAGATAATTTCAAAGATTTTATGTATAAATAGATTAAATGAAAACAGGTTTAAAAACAGTATAAGGAATAAGATTAAATATCAAGAGGGAGGTAGTCCTAAGCCATTATAAGTACACCTAAATAATCCACATTCTAGCAACTATCTGACTCTAGCTTTCAATATTTTATGTATATGGGACAAAATTTTTGAAACATAATGCTATTCTAATTAGTCGATGAATTTTAGTTTCTTGAATGCATAAAATAATAAGAATGAAAATAAATTTAAGTATTTACTATCCATAAAATATCTGTTAGTTATATTTCTTGCTATTTTAGTTGCTTCCTCAACCTATTTTCACTGTGATGCATTAATATTCTAGAATTATAACCGAGGCTTCAAAATTTTTATCCCATATTTGAAGCAGACATGTAATGATTACAATTACTCGATCTGTCTAATAGAAAAGTTATTTATAAATAGAATCTTAAATTATCTGTTAATGGATTATAAAAATCAAAATTGTAAAAAAATAAATAGATAATCAATTATAGTATGTGGAATTCTGCATGAATTTTCATGCAGAAGTGCGTAATTGTGAATATCTGCATTTCCTAATTGTGAAACATATTTATTTAATTTAAATTTTATATTCAGTTAATATGGCTCTTTATTCCCTTTTTGCTTAACTCAATTAAATTTTTAATGTTACTCTGAATTTTATAATAAAAATCAACCATAAAGATCATTATTATAAGAGAATTTCTGTATATAAAAATATAGACTTTCTCAAAAATAATTCTATAATAAAATTACTTATATAAATAGTTAATATCTGATTTAAATTCAGTCCAAAAGCGTCAACTATTCTTAAATTTAAGATTAATTAATTTAAAGCACTTCTATTGATTTAATTTTATTATATTAGTAATAATTAAAAATACTCCATGTATGTATGAAATGAAAATTTTTTCATTGTTGTAACAAAATACTGGATTTTTATTCGCTAAAGAATATTGTCAAAAGTATGATAAATTACACATAATAATCTTTGTATAAAATATAGTAATAAATTCTCTAAGAACAACCATAAAAAAGAGTTAAGTACCTTATCTCTTAATTTTTTAACTTTGATTAATTTAAACATTAGTATTCTAATTATCAAATATCTTGGGCTTAGAAATAAAGATAAAAGCAAGATAGTACCATCATATGATTGCTAATTTAATTGTCTCTGACTTCTATCACCATTTTTCTCTATTGTTAAATCCTTTCTTTATTTTTAATTTCTCTGAAAGCAAGCAAGCAATTTTACGCTATCTTGGGCTTAGAAATAAAGATAAAATCAAGATAGTAACATAATATGATTTCTAATTTTATTGTCTCTGACTTTTATTATCATCATTTTTCTCTATTGTTAAGTCCTTTCTTTATTTTTGATTTCTCTGCAAGCAAGCAAGATTACGATTTTAATTATAGTAAAGATGGTTGNATTATTGAATAAAAAAATAAAACTAACACAAAAATATGCGACCATATAATAAAAAATACATTTATATAGATATCTATTGAATACTAAAAATGCAATAAAAATAATTACTGAAGGAGATAGAAGAATATGAATAAAGTTTTTAAAATA
>NIPM01001613.1:0-16751 GCA_002738285.1 Holacanthella duospinosa
TTTGATTGTGCTACAATTTGTGGTGGGCTTTCGTCCTTAGTTCTCCAAAATCGAGACTGGTCACGCTGAAGTTACATATATAAAGTAACACAAGTTTCATCTATAACCAATGTTCTGTTTATTAGGGTTTTTTGTTTTGATAACTGCTCCAAATTATATCTACATGATAATACTCTATGTTCTCTTTGTTCCTGTGTGAGAAAATGAGGAACCCATTTGCTCAATAATTTCTTCATTTGTAAATCTTCTGTTAAATACAGATAAACAGTAGCTTTGCTACAATTTACTAACATGGAAAGTTCGAGGCACGACCAGGCTCTACTTTGAGCAAGACATTCTTTAATTTTCTCAATTGTATTTTCTTATATTAAATGATTACTTGTATCGCCTCCTCTAAAGTCTTCAACGCAATTTTGGCCCTTATTAAACTTAGAAATCATATTTTTTACTGTATTATATTTATAGGCCTTTTCTCCTATCATTTTAACCAATTCTTTGTGTACTATTCCAGAATTTTGGCCTAGAATTACTCCAAATTTGATAAATACACGTTGTTCTTTATCGTTTATTGAATTTTTTAATTTTTGTAAGTTATCCATTATAGTAATTTAAACAAGTATGCTTTAAAAATAAAGCTTAATTTATAGAAAATATTATATATAAATCTTGGCACTAGATATCAATTTGCATATTTATTATTAACTAAAATTCGCTTACCCTTTTGTGTAAAACGGCGTAATAATTGCAGTCTTTAGAAATGTGGATTATATATTACAGGGTTGTGCAAGTTTATATACCCACGTGTGCAATTTTATATACCCATTAAATAACTTTTCTAGTTTTAACTAACTTCAGCCTTGAAATTGTAGTAATTCATCCGATGGACTACTTGTTAACCAAACAGTTCTCCTTTATCCCTTAACTTATTTAGTGATGATCATTTGTTGATATAAACGAATAGGAGTATACCTGACAGTTATATATAAGACTATTTTTCTTTTATAATTACACCTTTATTTTTACTACTTTTACTTCCCCTGAAAAATCATACAGAAATGGTCAGGAAAGAGTGAAAGACAATCTCTAAAGAGATGTATGAATTTGTAGCCATAATCATACAGGCCGGGGATTACAAAATAAAAAATATAGCGAATACCTTACAGCTTGATAGAAAGACTGTAAGTACTATTATCAAAAAGATTGAAAATGGGGAAGCTTTTGTCTCTGCAGATAACAAAAGAAAGGCAACTTGTGTCCAAAGAAACGCAATCTTTTCTCTTGTTGACCAGGATATATTCAATGCAGTTTCTTGCAATAACTTATATATTCAAGATGAGGTAAAATAAATTGTTCAAAGCCAGCATCAGACTCAGGTTTCGAGATCTACCGTGTCCAGAAAGCTAAAAAGCATGAAAATAACTCGAAAGAGATTAACACTTGTGCCTGAGGAACGAAACACAGTTGAGAGATTGAATGCTAGGGCTATTTATGCAACCGAAATGGGAAGAGTCTCAGACGAAAATCTCGTTTTTCTAGATGAAACAGGCTTTAATCTGCACACAAGAAGAAAATATGGATATTCTCTTGAGAACACAAAGGCCTATATCACTGTTCCAGCTAATAGGAACATCAATAAGAGTCTGATATGTGCTATCAATATTCATGGCGTTATTGCGTATGAATACAGGGTGGGTACATTTAAATCAGCGACTTTTATTGAATTATCCGCAAAAAGTTGTTCCCTTAGTTCGCATCCCATTCTAATTCTATTCTTATGATAGATAATGCTGCGATCCACAAATCTTCTGAGGTTTTGAGTATATTACGAGAAAAAAACATTGTTTTTAAATTTCTGGTTCCATATTCGCCAGAGTTGAATCCGATAGAAGAATTTTTTTCCATGCTCAAGGCGAATTATCATAGTTTGAGAATTGTTAATCCCGAACACACAATTGAAGAATTGTTAGATCTAGTTCTATCATCATAAAACAATTATTCGAGTCAATGTGAGAGATTTTATAGGAACATGAGAGAATGGCTGGAAAGAGCTAGAAGGAGAGAGAAGTTCATTTAATATTAAATTTTCTTCAATATATTTTTGTCATCATTCGCTTTTATCAAAAATACTTGATAAGTATATAAATCTGTACAGATGGGTATATAAAATTGCACACGTGGGTATACAAACTTGTACAACCCTGTAATCGAGCTTTTGCATTTTTATTAAATTCCAATAAAAAAATCCAGAAAATTGATAAAAAAGTAAGAAAAATAAAAAAGACGCCTCTAAAATAAAAGCAATCCTTCCAAAAAAGGACATCCGGTAATTCTAATTTTTAGACGCTTGTGTATGGGTTATTTCTTGCAAAATCTCTTCTAGTACCTATCTAACTTCTATATTGCACCATTCTTCGAATAGCTGGCCTTGAGTACTTATAAAAAAAGTACTTCGTCTCTATCATAAATTTTACTAGTTATTAAATCGCTTTTTATATTTTAAAATTGTTTCTACTTCTTTATATGCATATATTTCGATTAAGATGGCATGTTGAGATCGACTGTGGATTTTTAAGACAAGCTTTTTATAAAACCTTTGGGGATATAACATCTAATATATATAATTCTTAATCAACTAGCAAGAGCGCATTTATTCAAGCATAAACATGAACAATTCCAAAAAGTAATGTCCAAAACAACACATAAGACATCAAAGATGCTAACAAAGCCTCAGAAGCAAATGCCCAATAAGATTTAAAATAAGAGGTAACATTACGACCTCTTCCAAAAAACAAGAAAATATAAATCATGCTAGTAAATAATTGAGAAGTAAATATAAAGAATAAGAAGCCATTATAACCTGTTAAACCTAAAATACCAGCACAACTTCCTGTTGCTATTGTACTCAAATTTCTTAACTTATTGATTGTTTGGTTGTTCAATGCTATTTTGCTTTCGTCATATTCGTTGTCGTTTTCCATTGTTGAATCAAAAGTTTGAAATTCTAATTTTAGACGCAAACACGACTTAACAATTGATATTGGGGAACAAATTTTTTACAAAAATGCATACATGAAGTGTTTCAGTTCATTAAACAAAATATTATGCATTTTTTTCGATATTCCATTTTTATAAGGGTTCTAAAGGGTTAAATAATGAGAAACATAAACTTTAAAATCAATATAAGACGATAGAAAGGCGTATATAATGAAGTTTCTTGTTTACTATTAAAAAATTTTTATGAGAGTTTATTGATTCGTAAAATTGTAAAGCACAGATTTCGTTTTACAAAATGCCAGACGCCAAATTCTTTCAACGAGGTACTCCTAATGACATAAAACCAAGGGAAAATTCATGAACTACGAAGCGAATTAAATAGCGAAAGAAAAGATTCCAAACATCAAAGAAAACGACAAGCATTGAAAAAGATTGTAGCCAACATGACTATTGGAAATGATATGTCTAATTTATTCCATGACGTTATAAAATGCATGGATATTAATGTATTAGAAATAAAAAAGATGATTTATTTATACTTAATCTATTACGCAAAGCTCCATCCTGAATTGATTTCGAATACCAAACCATATTTCTTAAAAGTACCTCAGTTTTACAATTTTAGGACGTAAAAGATCCCGACCCTTTAATTAGAGCTTTGGCATTACGAACTATGAGTTACATACAAGTTGATTCGATAGTATCCATATTATTAGAGCCTTTAAAATCTGGGTTAAAAGATTCAGATCCATATGTAAGAAAAACAGCAGCAATAGCAGTTGCGAAATTGTATGCTCATGATAAAAACATAGCGGAACAAAAAGGCTTTATTCCTATGCTTAAAGAGCTTTTATTAGATTCTAATCCTGCAGTCATTTCTAATGCAGTTGCTTCCTTATGTGAAATAGCTGAGCGATCACCTGATTTGACTTTACAACTGAATATGAAGATAGCAAACAAACTAGCATCTGCTCTTAATGATTGTACAGAATGGGGTCAAGCTTATATATTGGAAGCCTTGCTCAACCTAACTCCACAAGAACCTGGCGAAGCAGAAACTTTATGTGAAAGGGTAGCACCAAGATTACAGTATACCAATTCTAGCATTGTTTTGAGCACTGTTAAATTGATGTTATATTTGACTCACTATATGGCTAACGTTGAAGATATCCAAAATGTAGGAAAGAAGATAGCGCCTCCTATGATTACGCTGCTATCTTCGCCACCAGAAATCCAATATGTTGTATTGAGGAATGTTCTCTTGCTTTTGATGCGATATAAAGACAATTTAGATTCAACCGATAGTATTTTGCCTATATCGAAAGAACATGAAGGTAGCCATCAAATTGTCAAAGTAATGGAAATCGCGTTTCCGATAAAACCTTTCTTTTGCAAATATAATGATCCTATTTATGTGAAATTAGCTAAATTGGAAATCATCTTTAGGTTATCTAACAAAGAAAACTTTAATCAAGTATTGAGCGAATTAATCGAGTAATTCATATTGAATTGACGTTTTAGATATGCTTCAGAGATCGATGTTGATTTTGTTAGAAAATCAGTAAGAGCTATTGGAAGACTAGCCATCAAAGTACAAGAATCCACCTCTCAATGTATTGAAGCTCTTATCGAATTAATTCACACAAAGGTGAACTATGTAGTTCAAGAAGCGATCGTTGTTATCAAAGTAAAATAAAATGGTTATGATTAGGATATATTTAGAAAGTACCCAAATAAATACGAAAGCATAATAACAGAATTATGTGATAATTTGGACCAATTGGATGAACCAGAGGCCAAAGCTGCTATGGTTTGGATTATTGGGCATTATGCAGAAAGAATAGAAAACTCAGGAAATATTTTGGAGGACTTTTTAAATGGGTTTTTAGAAGAATCAGAGGGAGTAAGATAATTGGTTAATTTATAGGTACAAATGGCTTTATTGACATCAATAATCAAGCTCTTTATTAAAAGACCAACGGCTGGCCAAGAACTTGTTCCAAAAGTGTTGAAGATGGTCACTGAACAGGTTGATAATCCAGATTTAAGAGATAGAGGATATATTTATTGGAGATTATTGTCTCATGATCCTGTTTTGGCAAAAGTAACCCCAATCATTGCTTAAAATTTTCAGAATATCATTTTGGCCGATACACCTGGCATCTTTTCAGAAACCGACAATATTGAAATAGGATTTTCTGATCAACTCATGTTGAATATTTCATCTTTGGCTTCTGTTTATCATAAGCCACCAAATTCATTCATTCCAAATAGCAAAGAAAAAAGATTTGGCGAGTCGCTTATGTTACACCAAATAAAGATACAATCTCTCAAACCTGCCGAAAAATCATCACCAAAGTACCCATATATGTATTTATTTTTTAGAGAAGTCAGCGTTAACATATCAAACCTGCTTCCAAATACAAATATAATTGATGATACTTTGAACCCTGTATACAAAGATGAATACTCTTCAGGTACACATGCTAATAAATATACTGATGCATTGATTAATCTTTTGAACTGGGATGATCAAGAACAAACCCAAGAAAGTAAAAACGGTTTATTGGATTCAGAGTTTAACACCGAATTGACCAATGAGCAAAAATTGATAGGCTCGTATAAGCAAAATGAATCTTTTAATGAATTTTTAGATTTGAGTTTTGGAGAGAATAATCCGTTTGGTGAAAATCCTACTAATAGTATATTTCGATATTATTTATATTATAAGACTCTTCAATGATGAGCAATAATCCAGGAGAAGAATTAAATGCGTCATTTGGCGGAATGATCCTAGCAGGTATCAACCATTTGATAATTAATATTTTGTAGAACCTAGCTTTTTGACTTCTTACAGACTCTTTGATAAGATCCCTGGTGTTGATGTTAGTTGTACTATTTTACGAGATATCAACCAGAAAATAGTTGTTCAGATTAAAATGACAAACCATTCTAATCAAATGCTAAACTCGGTGAAATTTTCTATTACTTCTAACAAGTAATATTTTGAATAACATTTTTTAGTATTTGGAAGTTTTTTTCCACCGATTTATACATCAATGTTTTAGAGCCCGGTTCTGATGAAACTGTATCATCTGATTTGGTAATTGAATTGAATGATGCTTATAATGGACCCAAGAATTGGATCTTTAAAATGTTTATGCAAAGCAATTTAGGTGGATTTGAAATGATACCATTTAATTTCCCTATCTACCTCTTATTCGAATCGACAGGTTTTATGGATCAAACGACTTATTTAACTAATTGGTCCGAGATCGATGATATTGATAATTATTATGTCGATATCTTGGATAAAAAGAACCATAGTGAATTAAGAGAGACTTTTGCGAAGAATAACATATTTATGGTAGCCGAAAGAGAGATCGAAAAAGAGGTATCCAAATAAACTCATAATATTTTAGGCACATTTATTCCTGTCTTTAAAATTGGTTGACTCGACTTATTTTTTATTGGAATTGACGATTCCTATTGACTCTTTTAATGATTCGCCTAATTTGGCCATTAAAATCGTGACGTCTGATAAAATATCGCTTATCAATTTAGGATATAGCATGGCGTTTCTGATGAATGCTATTAAAGACTCTATACAAATGATTATCAATCATTGAGGTTTTCATTAAATTTTTGAAAATCATATTCAATTTAACAATATTTTGATTTTTGATTTTTACATGGAATACTTTGAAATCAAAAATCTTGTAGAAAAAGAACTAAAACTAGTCATATGCTATCCAACATTTAAAGAGAAAGGAAATACAGTTTGTTGTTTAGTATTTTGCAGTTATTTATTATTTTATAGTTACCTAATAGCTTTTTCAAGAAGATTCAGAAAAAAGAAAATATAATTCTAGGCGATTATACTGAAAGAGAAACGCATACAGTCTGGATTAGTGTATATGAAATAAGTGGTTTTATAAAGTATAATGTGTTTTAATTTCTTTAGAAAAGTGGCCTTAAACAAGCCAAGCAGGAACTTTGCTAATTTCTTAGATTTGTGCGGCCAAGATGAGATACCAGATAATGATACTTTAAATGAGTACACAAAAAATCTAGTTGCCACAAATATGGATTTAGATGAAAACGGTTATTATTTTATTAATCTTTTAGACTTTATTTCTTTGTATTCCAACAAAGCTCCTCTTTATAAATCTTCAAATCCTGACGATAAATTAGAAATAGTCATTTCTGAAAGGAAATATAATGGAAATGTTCATATACAAGATCCTATCGTATTAATACAGACTGGTGAATATATTTATGTTGTCCAATATCCACTAGAAACCAATCTTGAAGATATTTTGATTTATAATCCAGAATATTTCGAAAAACATAGATATTGGATAATATGGCAGCTTATCAACTTATTAAAAGACGCGAAATATTCATATTTTTCTTCCAGGTATTAATTATATTATTATATTTAATAGTATGAATCTATCTGATATCTATATTGATTACAAAACCCATATCTATATAAAAGATCTGGACTATTCTTGCAATCCTGAACCTATAAATATTTTAACTTTGATCGAATCTTCTATTGAACGTTGATATTTTTAAATTAATGATTTAGGTATTATGAAACCTTTATCTATCGATTTTACTCAAGAATGGTTGGATAATAGAATCAATAACTTCAATTACTTAATGATAGTGAACGAAAAATCTGGTACTCTCATCATCTTTCTTTATTTTTATTAGGAAGGAAATTGGGAAATGATCCTAATTTTTATCCAATTTTTCCTTGGATAACTGATTTTTCGGGTGATTCTGTGCATCATGGTTGGAGAGATTTTTATAAAACTAAATATCGAATATCTAAAGGCATCCTCATCAATCCTTTTAAAAATATTATCTAGGGGATGAACAATTAGAGATTACTTTTAATAGTAGTCTTCCACATCATGTGACAGAAAACTTTTCAGATACTGCTTTTTATGCTTATAGAGCTAGAATTACTCCTATTCCTGTAATTAGGATTCTTTGATTTTTGGGTATTAGGTTTTGAAATATTTTGTTAGATGGAGATTTGAACCAAATGAATATCCGATTTCATTACCCAGATTGTATGAATGGACTCCCAATGAATGTATCCCAGATTTTTATACTGATCCGTCGATTTTCTATTCGATGCATAAAGAAATGGACGATCTCATTTTACCTGCGTAAAATAATCACAAATGTTAACCATTTATTAGATGGGCTTCAACTCCTGAAGAATTTATTAAAATTCATATGAATGCATTAGAATCAGAATATGTTACGGAACATATTCATAATTGGATCGATTTGGTCTTTGGTTTCAAACTTTCTGGTACTTATAATACATTTTCTGACTTTTTTAAGGTGATGCGGCTAAAGAGTCTTTAAATGTTCCATTGCCAATTGGCGATAAGAGAAATAGGAGTGAGTCGGAATTGAAAATTACAAAACATGGTTTTATTCAAATCTTTAAGCATCCTCACCCAAGAAAAATTATAATGAAGAAATCTTCAAAGTATATTTTGTTTATGGTTTTAGTTTATTAAGCTCCTTTGATATCGCCTCTGTGGATTTAAATACTGACTTGAGTATACAAGAAAATATGACACGACTAATTGAAAATAATTATTCATACATAGAACCTAATAGATGTTTAAGCGAATTAAACAAAAAACTTAAGTTTAAACAAACTAATAAAGAGATCATATGCTTGAATTATGGATTCGATAAAGTTATTTTCTATTTATCAATATTTTAGTACAATAGTATTGATGATTTAATATCTTATACAAGGCTTGGGTTTGGAATTGATATACCAACCACATTTTTATGTCTATATGATATAGTATGCCACCCTAATATAAAGTATAAAATCCAATATACATTTCTAGATATTTAAGACATGTAATCGATTATCTTCCAAGCTTATCGCTTTTCTCTAAAGAAGTATGCCCCATATTTGCTCATTCATTAGATCTTGAAAAAATTTATTATTCATGTCATCAAAGAAGCTATTGACTTGCTATTGATAAAAGAAACCAATCTTGGTGTGGTATTTACTATATATACAGATTTTATCAAAACAGTATCGCTGAATTTCACACCTCCTATTATCAAAACATACTTTTGGAAGAGATTGATTCACAAAATATTCCTTCATTTCCTAGTACCCTAATCCCAGATTTAGCTTTATAGCCAATAATGATAAAGAAAGAATATAACAGCTTTGTTTGGATTTCTTCAATAATGGATACTATTTATTTCGATAATACCTTAGCCAACACCCTGCTGAAAGATACAATTAAATTTTATAATCATTTGATTAAGGATAAGAAATCGATATCTTACTTATTTATTGACAATTATTTAGAAATAGTTAAAACAATAATGTAATATACATTCGAGTTCATTTGTAGTAATAAGAGATCGTTGATTTGGTCTTACAATTCCTTGTTTATGAATGGGTTTTATAACATATCAGTCATGAAGTTAGATGACTCATCACTTTACTCGTTTAATTCGTTTATTAATAATGGTAAACACCATATTTTATGAAACAATTTAGAAACAAGAGCAGAACTAAGCTTCTATTCCGGACTTCTGGATGTCCTAATTAATTATTTGGATAATTTCGTTTGTGGAGAAAATAGATCATCTAATAATATTGATGTTATTTTAAGTTATTTGTGGATCATTGATAAAGTATGCCTCTTATTGTGATATTTCAAGTTGGCTTGCTTGGTTCTATCAAAAATGACTAAAGATAAATACAAGAAATTAGTCTCTTTATCGAAATTCTTTTTGAAAGTATTGGAATGGGAATCTACCATATTACTCGATTCAATTTGGAAGACATTGTTCATTCTCAATTCCCTTATTGATTCAGATTTGGAGCTGGTAAAATGACAATCCTCATTTCATAGTCACCAATCAAACCGAAGTTGATCGAGATTTTAAACAATGTCAAAAACACTCATTGGACGGTAAAATAGGATTATAACTGTATTAGAATATCGAGAATATACGCAAACTTGAAATTACATTAGGTATCGAGATTAATGCAACAATAGAGTATATAACTATTTAATTCGATAGACCTTATTATACATGCGATGCATATTATCCACCTTCATTTTATATTTCAACACAACCTTTGATTTCTATTGTAGACATGAACTTAAAGTCAATTATCATAAAATTATTTTCTAGATCCGATAAGTATCAAGAAGCTCGGTATAAATATTACACCAAACAACTAGGTAAGCATCTATTAACCTTGATTATAGATTCCATCAATTTAGAAGAGCCGATATTTAATAATTTGAAACTGGGGTCTTATAAAGGTAACCTCTACTCATGGGCATTTTTGTAGTTGTATCAAATTGCACGATCGAGAATATCAAACTTCAACCTCATCATAATAAATTGATTTTATTCAAAGCGAAGACTATAAAGACCAATCGAGCTAGTTTATCCACTTTTGCTACCTTGACCAAAATGCCCGATTCGTTAGGTTTGTTGAAATGGAAGGCTGATTTGGATTCTCAAGATCCTATATTTATAGATAAATTGAAGTTTACAGTTTTTGATTGGTTACCTAACAACCGATTTGGTTTATATGATGATAAGTTGAAGATTTATGATATCTCGATGGGAGATACAGTTTTGTTATCCGCTTGTAAGAAAATGGAATATGAGGTTGTCAACCTCGAGATATATAATAGAGATTTGATGTTCTCGTGTTTGGATAAGAATTATATTTAGTATGGCCCATATCACCTATTATTGTGTAGTAAATATGATATCGATAGTAATAAGTATTGTAAATTGATCAATGTGTCTTTGGATCTATCGATTAGTATCTAACTTCATCTCGGATTTGATTAATGTGGTTTATAGAGATGAAATCATTCAAAATCGCACCTAATCTTATTCATTTAGCTTGTGGTTTTGATAATGGCAATGTCAAGTTGTTTGATTTAAGATATTTTGCGAAAGCTTATGGAGAATATCAAGCATCAACGTCTAATTATTCTAAATTGCAATATCAGGTATCCCATTGTTCTTAATTATCAGATTCATTGGGTTGATAACGGGCATGTTCTATCCAACTCGACTATTGGATTGAAATTGATTAATACTAATACTGTAGATATCGTTGATGATTTCAATTGTATCCCATTAATATTGATCAACTTGGATTTTTAGTTAAGAAAGGATTTTCTTATTTTACCAAACTACAATCAGGTCAATATTCCACTATCAATGCCGATTCATCTATCTCAATCTTCAATATTAAGGATTTGAAGGTAGTCCCCATTCTTATTATACATCTATTAGATTGTGGAAAACTCATTTGATTTAAATAGAGTTGTATTTGGGCCTAGTAAACCAAGTTCGATTGAATTCATCCCTGGTTCTGCTATGTTTTTAATCGGCTCTAAGGATGGTAATATCAATTTGTATGGTTAATATAATATTTTTGAATCCTGATTTTCACATCTACATACGAGAGACTGTAGATTATATGATTTTATAAACATTTATAAAAATGGAAGATTACGAATTTTTATAAGGAATCGAGCCCAGATATTTTGAAACAAAATCAATTAAATAATCTTATTTTTCTATGGTACACTGCCCGTCAAAAGTGATTCAGTGTTTGGGAAATTCGAACTTAAATGGTAATTCATGAATGAGTAAGACTTCGAGCAAGCCAATACTCATATGGTAGATAGATACAGCCTTTGACTATAACATATCCAAATATTATAGATATCTTTTAAATATTGATAGAGATATGATTACTCAAAGTTGAAAGTAGGTGATCCAGTATTTTGACAAATTTTTTAAATTTACAAAATTTTCATTCTAGAACATTCTAAAATACCGCAAAATTGTTCATTTTTATTTCAAATCCTTAGCAGAAGGTATTAAGGCTTATTTGGTATGACAAGAAGAACATTGAAGAAAATTGAAACAAGAATTAATGAACTTGCTTTAAATGGAAAATTTTCAAGAAAAATAGCTGAAATTGTAGGAGTTTCGCAAGCAAAAGTGTCCAGAGTAATAAATAGAGTTGAAAAAAATACTCCAGAGCCTATAATAGGTCGTCCTCGGGTCTTAGATTGTATGATGAAAAATATATTGGAAGGTTAGCAACAAGTGGTAAATGCTCCACCTCTACAGAAATACAGCGAGAACTCAAGACCTATGCAGGAATATCCGCCTCTTCGAGTACTATACTGCGCACATTACAACGTAGCAACATCGTATCTAGATACAAAAAGAAATGCCCACAATTTTAAAAATCTCATCATCGAGCAAGATCAGATTTTGAAAACACACACAGAAATTGGGAAAATAAGGACTGGGATATGGTAATATGGTCAGATGAGACTAAAGTAAATATAGAGGAATCTGATGGACGTGATAGAGCTTTCACAAAAATCGGGGAACCACTCAGAGATCACAATATTACTCAAATAAAAAATATTTGGTGGTGGATCAATTATGGTTTGGGGATGAATGCTTTCATCAGGTGTTTGGGTAGCTTTGTAGAATTGATGGCAGTGTTAATGCTGAGATATATAAGAGTATTCTGGATGACGAGCTGATGTATAAAATTGACTTGTATGGCTTGGACAAATCTAAAATTGTCTTTCAAAATGACAATGCATCCTCTCATATCGCTTCAAGTATTAAAAACTGGTTCAAAAGAAACGAAATAAAAGTAATGAGATGGCCTGCACAATCTCTTGACCTTAACCCAATTTAGCATCTATGACATCATATGAAAAGAGAGCTAAAAATTTGACCACCATGTAAAGACAAAGATGAACTTTGGGAGAGAATTCAAGATATATGGAACAATATTTCAGCTGAAGTATGTCTTAAGCTTGTTAGGTCAATGCTTAGAAGACTCAAACAGATCAGAAATACCAAGAGCGGGCACACAATCTATTGATTTTTCATTTTTTTAAAAATTCGACAAAACACTGAATCATCTACTTTCAACTTTGAGTAATCATATCTCTATCAATATTTAAAAGATATCTATAATATTTGGATATGTTATAGTCAAAGGCTGTATCTATCTATCATATGAGTATTGACTTGCTCAAAGTCTTACTCATTCATGAATTACCATTTAAGTTCTAATTTTCCAAGCACTGAATCACTTTTGACGGGCAGTGTATTATAAAAGTAGTAAGAAAAATTCTTTAATGTTACAAAATTGGTTAAAATAATGTTTGTATAAAAGCAAATCGGTGTATCGGATCTAGATTCAACCCCTCTCTGAATAACTAATAAATCATTGGTGAATTTTCTTAATTTCAATTGGAAGAGAATGAAATCGTTAAAAATTATGAAATTAAAATATTTTAAAACTGAGGTTAAACTGGTATAAACTAAACCAGTCTAATAAATTGATTTCAAGCTCAAAGCGTTTCATTAAATGATATTTTATGTCATCAAAGAAGTCGCACTTGATTAGTATCAAACCAAAATTGAAACTAAAGCAATTTTTAATTGAATAAGCTAATTATGAAGTTCACTCAACTGATTCATCAAATCAGTAGAAGAAACAATATCAGTAGCGCCATAAATCATTTGGTGAATATTAAGTTTCTAACAAAAAATCAAAGTCACAAAAGTATACCTTAGCCAAAGCCAAACAATCCTGATATTCCAACAAATTACCACCACCAACTGAGAACACAATAACCGGCCTATTCAATTGCAAAATCCCATTAACAGCTGCTAACTGATACAAGGAACTTGGATTTTTAGTCTTGCCTGATCCATCCAGGACTAACATTTGATCAAAAGTAGAGTTGGTAAATAATTGTCTCAAATGATAACTGAGTAAATATTCATTTTTGTCACCCCAGAAATTTGCTACACTAGAAAGCATTTGACTGGAATACGCTTTATCTTTAATCTAAAATAAAAGAGTTCAGATGAATAAGAATTTACCTTAGATCCGAAAGATGAAAATGTATTAAGCAAATCACTAGCAGAAGATGCCTTTATTGAAGTTGTAGGTTCTGGATTATTAGTTTGAATAGTAGGTGTAGCAACTTGTGAAAATCCAGTTGATCTATAAAAATAAGCATGGGAAATAGCACTTTTTAACATATTCATAAGCATTCCAATAATTTTCTGTGCTGTCTCGGGGTATAGATTTTGCTAATGATGACTCGACTTCTTTGATTTTGTTCTTATCACCTCCGGACATGATCAAATAATAAACAATAAGCAATCGAAATTTATCAATGGGCAAGGCAGAATCGCCTTCAAAAGCTTCCAAAATAAATTCCACCTAATGGGATCAGAGGAAATATAGAATACTCTATTAGGATTATCTAACGCTTTGATAAACTTATCAATTTTTCTAGCTTCAATTAAACTCAATATTTTGGAAGCAAGGTTCATATGCATGTCTAGGATCGCTTTTCGTGCTGTAAGTTTTGGTAATTCGACCATAGCATTCTTGAGATGCGCAGTATTGGAAGATGGATCCCTAGTTTTATTAGTTTGATAAGGCATAATTACATATTAGATACTTCATCTAGTGATCCAACTCCACTCATTCTAGTCAATTCGTCAGCTTCTTTTCGATATCGATTAAGCTCGGCATCAATATTTTCTACAATAAAAATAAAGATCTAAGGGACAAACCAGCCACTAAAGGAAAATGCAACTCCGTATTTCTAATCCAAAAATCTTCTTTAGTATCAATATCATAAGTTTTTTTCATATTTCTGTCATTTTCAGTAATCTAACAACCAGAAAAGTTAAATCATGCAGAGTTGTACAGTGATATTCACTTTATTCATCTTCATCTCTAACAAATCCTGAATCATAGGACCATAGTTCCAACAATGTAATAATAGAGGTTTCAAATCCAGAATGCGATCCCATAAAACGATCACTAAACAAAAACAAATCAGAGGTTAGGGAGGATGAAGATTACCTGGTCGTTCCGAATTCGAATAATTGCTAATCTGCCCTTTAGGAGCTTTACTCCACCCATCAACAATTTTCATATTCAATTTATGCGCAATATCTTGAGCTGGGCCATTTTTGGAAGTGACAACAATCGGAGGGGGACACCAAGGGTTAGGTTTCGAATAACCAATACCTTTCGATTTTCCACTGGATTGATCCCAGTTTTTCAACAAGGAATATAACCCTTTTACTATTTTTTGTATTGTAGATTCTAATTCTTTCCCCCCGTCTACAGATATCGCTTTGTTTAATTCGTAAAAGCTCTTTTGGATGTTCAAACTGAATAAGTTGGCATCTGGTACATGATATGGGATATATTGATCAAATATCTATTAAAATGTAAATCATTATAAAATACATGTTGGATTTTATCTGAGCAGTTAAAACGTACACTTTTCTCTGCTAAATATTCCAACAAAACTCGTGGTAATTGAGATGTAAAATTCAGATAATAATTCTCATATAAATCGTCTCTAATATCCTAAGAGTAAATCATTGATTATAGAATTACTTCTAATATTCTATCAATGTTCTCTTCAGTAGGTTCTACTATATAAATAGCAGGCACATCTCTAATCTCAATCCTATCAGAGTGTAAAGGACTAACAATAATCTAATTGAGGGGTTTTTTACAGATGTAAAGTAACGCCATTCTCTCTCAAATCATTAACTTTCATTAAAAATGATATCAAACTCATACTAAATTTATCTAATACCAATATTTTCCAAATACCATCTTCATCATGAGATACACTTAAGTTCTCCATCAAATGTTCTGGTTTCTTGTTGAAATTTAAAATGCTCAATATCAAATCTAATTATTTGTAATTTAAATAGGACTACCTGTTTGTATTTCTCTTATAGTTTTAGTGCTTTCTAAATTTGAAATGCTTCTTGATACTGGTTGTGAGCCTATTTTGTTCATTTTCTATTGACGTGTAAGAAATATCTCTTTGAAATTTTAGATCAAAAGAATGCATTTTTTGTATTATATTACCCCGTTTTAAGCAAAAAGGTAAGCGAATTTTAATTAATAATAAATATGTAAATTAATATGTAGTGCCAACATTTATATATAATATTTTCTATAAATTAAGCTTTATTTTTAAAGCATACTTGTTTAAATTACTATAATGGATAACTTACAAAAATTAAAAAATTCAATAAACGATAAAGAACAACGTGTATTTATCAAATTTGGAGTAATTCTAGGCCACAGTTCGGGAATAATACACAAAGAATTGGTTAAAACGATAGGAGAAAAGGCCTATAAATATAATACAGTAAAAAATATGATTTCTAAGTTTAATAAGGGCCAAAATTGCGTTGAAGACTTTAGAGGAGGCGATACAAGTAATCATTTAATATAAGAAAATACAATTGAGAAAATTAAAGAATGTCTTGCTCAAAGTAGAGCCTGGTCGTGCCTCGAACTTTCCGTGTTAGTAAATTGTAGCAAAGCTACTGTTTATCTGTATTTAACAGAAGATTTACAAATGAAGAAATTATTGAGCAAATGGGTTCCTCATTTTCTCACACAGGAACAAAGAGAACATAGAGTATTATCATGTAGATATAATTTGGAGCAGTTATCAAAACAAAAAACCCTAATAAACAGAACATTGGTTATAGATGAAACTTGTGTTACTTCTTTATATATGTAACTTCAGCGTGACCAGTCTCGATTTTGGAGAACTAAGGACGAAAGTCCACCACAAATTGTAGCACAATCAAACTAT
>NIPM01001614.1:0-16852 GCA_002738285.1 Holacanthella duospinosa
GGTATGCTAGGTTTGTTTTATACCCCGGGTCTATGTCATACCCATAGGTATGTTGAAGAATTGGGGCCCTGGTTTTTTATTTTTATTTTTCAACAACCCGCTCACTCGATCCAAGTAACTTTTGAAATTGCTAAGGAATTGCGCGTTTAAAAAATGTGTCAAGTTTATTTTGCCACTGCCAATTTTGCCCATTTTGCCAATTTTGCTACGATTTTTGTTTTGCCATTGGTTTTTCCAAACACTGGATTAACTACTAAGTTGTTCCCTTCAAAGGTCAAATAGAAGCCTTGGATAATAGATCTTATTGGGTTTCTTAGCTAAACTAAAGTTGCTTCACTTATTATGTGTCTTAGTTGCTTCACTTATTATGTGTCTTAAATTAATTTAGGAATTAGTTTTATTTATTTATGAACTGATATAATATTTAATGTGTTTTTGAAAACAACCAGTCAATGTTGCTAACAGAATAATATTCAATTTCAATAAATTTAATTGGAACCATTCAATTTTTGTTATACAGGGTCAGGCATAACTCAATACACAATAGAAGTACTGTTTCCCACTTATTCCATGCTTCAGTGAGTTTGTAATATGCAAAAAAGTGGGGGATCCGTCTCTTTTTTTTTGTGCATTATTTTTCTTAACAAAATTTTCTACATTGTATACTGAATTATTCCTGACTTTGTAGAGATTTCATAAAAACACTATCACAAAACGCGTTAGTTTCCCCCTCACGGTAAAGTGTAGTTCAAGCGCGGGAAACCAGCAGGGCGGCAGTAATTGTGAAAAAAATCTAACAATTGCATACACACACAGTAATAATTAACTTAACTTCAGAACTGAATTAAATGGAGGAACTAACTGGAAGTGGACAGAAGAGAATTCACGAGTATCAACAGTATCAAGACTATCAAGTAAGAATTTTGGCATGGATTTATTAGGCAGCTGCAACAGGTTGACTTTTTGTATACGCCGTACCACTGGGCATGCCGTATGTATGACGTACCCTGTTACCTTAGATATGGTACACCGATAATTTTTCAGGTACCAGGTACGGGTACGGTTTGCTTCTTGTATTTCAGGAGGTACGTGTTACGAAAGGTAAGCCGTACATTTAGGTATGGGGTACGGGTACGGGTACGATACGGCAATAATTTTTTCTTAAGGTACGTGGTACGGAAGGTAAGGAGTACCTATTTTACCACCCGACAGAACAGTTTATAATGTACTACCGCCGATTCTTTAGGTTCTTAGGAATGGGAAAATTCTGCCAAGTCTTAGGTTCTTAGGCATGGAAACATACTGCCTAACAGTTAGCCATTGGAGACCGCTGCTGGCTAAATCCAGTCAGAATTTTCTTACATCAAGACAGTTTACTTTTAACAATATGAGCGCTGGTTTACGATTTATAAATTCTCCTTCTGCTTAGTACTTACTGTTCAGTCAACTTTGTAATCTCATATGGAAAAGTAATAATATCTGACTCAAGGATCCGATTCTTTAACTCTTGTACATTGTCGATTTATCCTGTCTTTGCTTAATTTTGCATAATTTAATATTTGATTTCTGATGTGAAACATTAATTTAGATAACTTCATTACACTTCTGTTTCTAGAAGTTGTCCAGATTTAGTCATGAAGTCTTGATGAAGAGATTTAAGAAAGCAACTGGTGTTAGCGTTGAGTCATCAGCCAATGGAACCAACAACATNGTGTTAGCGTTGAGTCGTCAGCCAATGGAACCAACAACATTCTCTGCAGCAATGAGCATGAGAAGGTGTTTGAGGTTATGTCTTCCAAGTAAGATATAAAATCCATTTTACATAATATGTTCCTTATTACTAAATCGTATACTTTTTGTANATCAGCCAATGGAACCAACAACATGTTGGAGGAGGTATTTGGTGGAAGTGGTGGCACTGTCTATGAAAACATTCTCTGCAGCAATGAGCATGAGAAGGTGTTTGAGATTATGTCTTCCAAGTAAGATATAAAATCCATTTTACATAATATGTTCCTTATTACTAAATCGTATACTTTTTGTATATTTTTGTGTGTTTTTGCATATTTTAGTAGCACAGGAGCAAATAATGGACCTGGACCTGTCAATAATCCAAAATATTCAACAAAATATAATTTGAACGGTGTTAATGTAGCAGACTTGATAGGTTCTATATTTGATCAATGGAGTACAATTGATGATCCTAATGAAGTTGAANGAATGGACCTGGACCTGTCAATAATCCAAAATATTCAACAAAATATAATTTGAATGGTGTTAATGTAGCAGACTTGATAGGTTCTATATTTGATCAATGGAGTACAATTGATGATCCTAATGAAGTTGAAATTATTGAGCCTCCACAAAAAACTCCACCAGAGATAATCGACCTAGTGGACGACGATGAGGACGATGATGCTATTAGCATCCCATTGGATGATATGTCAAAAGGCAATGATAATTTGGAACAAAAAATGGTGGGGTTGAATAATTCAAAAGAAGTAAGATTTTTCAAATTTTATAAATTTTAAGTCCAAATTTCAATAATTTAAGTCAAAATTCTAATAATTTAAAGTCAAAATTTTTATAGAAATTACATTCATTTTCATTCATTCAGAGAGTAACNAGTTGAATAATTCAAAAGAAGTAAGATTTTTCAAATTTTATAAATTTTAAGTCCAAATTTCAATAATTTAAAAGTCAAAATTCTAATAATTTAAAGTCAAAATTTTTATAGAAATTACATTCATTTTCATTCATTCAGAGAGTAACTATAGATTTAGCAAATGAAGATTCAACAGACGGGGATTTACTTAGCGCGTCAACCCTTGAGAATGGCGCATGCGCCTCTGCCTTACGTGGAACTGGACTCAGCGCATCAACCAATGAGAATAGCGTATGCGCCTCTGCCTTAAGTGAAACTGGACCTAGCGCATCAACCCATGAGAATAGCGCATGCGCCTCTGCCTTAAGTGGAACTGGACCCGATTGGTTAAATTTAAATTTTCCTGATAACTCTGATATCTTGAAGGGTGAAGATGACGGTATTGCTGACCTCCTCTCTTACGCCAAAACCGATAGGTATGACTTATTTGAAAAAAATTTTTTAAACCTCAAATTATTGTGTTTTTTTTTATTCTATTATTTTTGAGTAGTTCAGAAGAAACTGAAACGAATATGACCTCAATGCATACATTTGAATTCCCTTTGACTTTGGATACGGAAATGGACGAAATATTTGCTTCATTCATCGACAAAGATGGATCAGTCGATGGAAGTGATGATGAAGTACAAATTATTGAGACACCAAAACCAAGAATCAAAATTCCTGAACTAATTGACCTTGTAGATGAAAGTGAAGACGAAATTGATCGGCTCATTGTTTCTGACTCCTAATAATTGAGAACAATTATTATCTCATCTGTATCCGCCATAATTGAGAATAATTGAAAGTATTGAGATTTTTTTTACTTAGGGCAACAACAATGACCTCATGGTGAGAAATTATTGATTAATTTTGAAACCTCTATTTCTCAAACTCTAATTTTTGCATTGTATTTTCTTATTTTACTTATACTACCCCAAGTTAACATATAATCTTCGCAGATGTTATGATTTGCATGCTCAGTAGACATATTTCATATTACATATTTCATCAAGGACGATTTAGTTTTATCATCTCTGATGATACAATTAATTTTTTTTTCTAATCATTCTGTAACGGTAAAACAGTGTAACAACAGCCCAGTAAGAAGAACTGATAATTGACTTATAAGTATTGAAAATTTCCATTTAATTTTTTAACTGTTGGATAATATAATATTCAACTGGTAAAAGTTTAAAAACAAAATCCTGATTTCTGTCCATTAATTACAAAAGCAAAAAGAAAGTTTAAGTTTTGAAGAAGACATTCTACAGCTAGACTTAGACTTGCAAAACTAACAAAAAAAAATTTTTTTTTGGAAGAATGTTTTTAAACTTATGAAGAAATAAGAAGTATAAAACCAAAATGTAAGTGGATTTTTTAAACATTTTTTGATTCAATTAGTGATGTAATTCTACATAACCTGGAGGTGGAGTAAGCTTCTCATCTTGTGCTGGTGAGCGTGTCGTGCGCTTAGGAGTAGATACTGCAGCAGTAGTAGCAGTAGCAGTACTTGTAGCGCTAGCATCAGATTTTATTGCAGCTGTGATTATGTTGTCGGGTTCAGTACACAGTGGTGGTCTTTTGACAAAATTTATCAAGTAATACCAAGCTGGGGAGTCAGCTGGAACGATTCCTGCAGTGAAGTCTGCAAATTCTTCAACAGTGTCGAATTTGCATCTGGTCTGTAAAAAAAAAAGTTCATTAGACAGACTAAAAATAAGCGAGACTTTTAATCCTCCATTTTGAAATTTTTACCCAAAGTGAACGTTTTCACTTTTTGAAACTTGCCCGACGTATTATAAGGTTCAAAATACCCAATGTTCAAAACTAAAACTTGATTTTAAGTAAACAATACTTAAAATCNCTAAAACTTGATTTTAAGTAAACAATACTTAAAATCAGTACCTTAAATACTTCTAGTTTACTGGTAATGACTTACATTGCGTGGATCTCTGCCAATACATTTGCAGACTTTTGAATCAAAATCGCAAATACCAGTTTCTGCACCATGGCTACATTGACAGTCAACTTCACAAAGTTGTTTGAATTTTCCTGTTCTTGCTATGCAATGGAGTGACTGTTCAACTCGATCTGTAATGTTAAAAATTCCAAATTAATAAGTCGGCGCTTTAAAAAAAAAAAAATTTTTTTTTTTTGTTTTTTTTTTTAATGTTTTTTAAATCCGCTTACGTCCTGTAAACCTTCCACAATAACAATTGTAATCGGATCGACTGACTGGTCCACACATCCCACTTTCAGCGCCATGTTGATAGATACAATCAGCATCACAAGGGAAGAAAGTTGTGGTATTGAGTGGACTTGCAGGGCAGAGAAAACTCGGATAGCCACCGAGGGACACTGAAAAAAGAAAAAAATTATTAAAAATTTTATTAAAATTTTTACAAATTGTAATAATACGTACATATAAAAATCAATTCTTACCATTCAGAACGCTAAAAAAAGCGCAGACTAACAACAGTACTTGGATTCTACTCATGGTGCTATGCTGAGTTAAGCTCAATTAGTTTTCTTTAGCAAAGTTCAAAAAACAATTAAATTGAAACATAGTTAGCATTAGTATTTATAAGTGGATTTTATCGGAATATCTGAAATAAGACTAACCGCAATAACTCTTGAGTCAAAAAATCATCTTATAAAAGTTGCGGTTATAAGATTATAAGACAAGTTTATAATGAACGCGTTTAGATTAGATAATCCCTCAAATCCAAAAGGATTAAGTTGATTTAACAAATTAAATTGTGATTAATTAAAGAAACCGCAAATTGAATCAAAATGATTTGATCAATTAAGATAAATAAACTTATTAGTTTGGTTTTAAATCATTAGTAAGAAAAAATCAAAGGGAGGTCAATTTTTTGATAACAATTAATCAGAAATGATAGGATTTAATGTTTAACAAGAGTTGCATAATGCATTCTTCTATTACAAGTTTTTTTNCAATTAATCAGAAATGATAGGATTTAATGTTTAACAAGAGTTGCATAATGCATTCTTCTATTACAAGTTTTTTTAATTAACATCATCATATACCGAGTGCATCATAAATAATTATTAGTATTCTCCCGAGAATATTAGACAAATTTAGAAAAATTAAATTTTAGAGCCAATCACATCCGAATAAATGAAAAGTGTAAGTAGTGATATAGGATGGAAATTTTGAACTTTTCTAATTTGAAAATCTCATTTGTATATCAATTATGAGACACCCGGTAGATTCTTATAGGTAATTAATGTCAAAGTAAAAAAACTATTACAAAATGAATAATTACGATTTTTTAATGTTAAAATCAAATATACAGTGCAGTTCACACGCTTTTTATCATTAGGGGCATGCGGCATGGATAGGCCTCTGATGAACTGGTGCCCTAATTCTGATGCATAATGATTAAAGAAAAAGCGCGAAATTTTTGCAAGTGCTTTCCTATGTAATTCCACTGTTTAGATTAATATAATGGCTAATTAAAATTAAAAAAAAAGATTAAACTGCTGCAATCTATCCAAGTTTCTCTTATGGTTTCAACTCGTTTTTTAAAGAAAATTAAGGTATTACTATACTGCGCACTTCTTGTGCATCTGTACGTACACCCTAATAGATGGGCATTTTTGAATTTAATTACACGGTGTTCAAATAAGAAGGCGAAAATCCGGGAATAGAGTTTTCAGATCTCTCACAATTTAATTTAAGGTCTTCCGATAATTTTTAACTTAAGAAAATTTAGCTAAACTTTTGTAGTAACGGTTTTCAGTAGCTTGAGCAGTTCAAAATTTGTGAAAATGTGTGACAAAGAATCAATTTTTGATTTTCCGCAAAATCATTTTTCAAAAATTTCGAATTCTCATTTGAACACACTGTATTAGTGTTCCGCATGGCTCAGCTTTTGGCGTGAGCCAGATCCACTGGCTCAATGACCCATGGCTCAAGGCTCACTCGAGCAGTGAGCCAGCTCCATAACCATGGCTCTGGCTCCGGATTTTTGTTGAGCTGGCTCATGAGCCAGAGCCATGGCCCATGGCTCAACATAAAAAAAATTTTTTGTTTCCGTTAACATGCACATTTTGCTAAAAGTGAGAATGACCTACTGAGAATAAGCCAGCACAAATCATAATTATGAACTGGCTAAAAGCAAACTGACTTTCAGTGACCAAAAATTCCGACAATTAAAAAAAACAGTGATGATTTGAAAGAAAAAATAAATAAAAAATTAGGGGAAAAGTGGAAGAATTCAGGGGAAAAGTTGAGCCATTGAGCCATGGCTCACAAGTTTCGTTGAGCTGGCTCATGAACCATGGCTCTGGCTCAGAAATTTTTGTGAGCTAGCTCGAGCCAGAGCCAGAGCCATTGAGCCAGAGCCATGCGGACCACTACATTGTATAGTGTTAAATGGTTATGTTAAAAAAGCCCGTATATGAGGGTGCGCAGGATCGGAAAAGATGCGCAGTTTAGTAAGACGCATAAAATTATTAAAACCAATTTATATACAAAAAAAAATTCGAGTCTATCATTTAGACAAAATTAGACAGAGATATTCCCACTAACTTCTTGAATGGACTGACTTAATTCTGTTAATATTTTTTGATGGTCAATAATTTCCCGTTTTAGATCCAAAAGTGCCATCGCTGGAATATTGGATCTTGGTGAATCACTAAAATCCAATTGAATCGTCTCCAAAGGTTTTTCTTTAAGACTTCTGACCAATTCCACAAGACCATCCACTTGTTCTCGCACTTTCGGCAACTCTGTTTTGTACTCTTGAAAAATTCGCGCCCAATTCCTCTCGTCATCACTCATTACGGGTAATGACTCATGGTATTTGGACACCACTGCTTGAAATCGTTTCACAAGTTTATGTTGAGTATCACTCTGTTCCTCATACTTTTCTGCTAGTTCCTCTGCTTTGGCTCGAATAACCGATTGTGAGAGAGTGAGTTCTCTGATTGGTTCCTTCATTTCCTCTACTCGACTTATCAGATTTAGAACACTCACTGTGAGGAACTTCATTGCTTGTTCTTGTTTCTGGATGTATTCTTTTTGAAGTGTACGAAGTGACTCTAAAATCAATTCTTCACGCTTTTCAGGACTCAAATCAGGAGCGCATGAGAGATACGGTTGATTGAATTTATGAGCCAATAGAGCTGTAACTGTTTCCGTTGCATTGAGTGCAACTGGATTTAGTTTGGTGGGAGTATTTGAATTATCCAATAGCGACATGTCTCTTATTTGTTTTGAATTGTATCCGATGAACTTTGGCATGTCAAATACAAGCGTTTCACCATTGATAGTAACAGTTATGAATTTCTGTGGTAATGAATCAGAAAATGATGCAGTGGTGAAGTCAACTCGTTTGTCTTTGTCATCTTTGGAACAAAGAATGTACCGACAAGTAGAAGATATGTCGTCGTAACGATTTGATGTTGAACCATGTTGCAAGAGTTCCATCATTTGAGATACAAAATTGATAATCACCAAATGAACACCTTCCTGATGGACACAAGCGTAGCGATAGTGACATAATGGGTCTGGGATGATGGTCATGAAGGACAGCTGAACATCAGATTCCAATTCGACAACTTCTTTGAGGAATAGAATTATGTCACCTGTTTTGAAAAAATATACGTTGAATTCAACTAAATATTTTTAAATTTAGTACCAAACTTTTCGTTTTTTTTTTTTTTTTTTTTTTTTATAATATTTACCTGAAATTAATTTATCTTCCAAATTCATCGACTCTGCGTCAATTTCATCATCCTCTGAGTCGTTGGATAACAGAACAGAGTGATAAAGAGAGCCTCCGAGTCCTCCAATAGTGATAATTGTTGGAAAGCTCTTGCTCACTGCTAACGTTGTTGGTTGATCGAAAGCAATCTCCAGTTCTCCATAGATTGGTACGATTCTCTCATCTTCCCAAAGTAAACGTGAAGTAGAGCCAATCAACTTCATCAAAAAGTATGACACAGTCCCACTAGATTTGAGAATAAAAATTGACCAATAGTCCATTCTGGTTAAATGTGGTCCAAAATCAATATCAATTGGTAACTCCCCACTCCCAGAGTCTCCTTCATCGACAATACAAAAAGGAACTGAATTTGTCGGTCCTGCACAGATGATAGATGTGACAACATCAGGATTTTCAATGTCGTGACTCCTCAAGTGGTTATCATTGTTAAGAACCAATACAATATTATGTCTTGTTGTGGGATGCCATTTAGCTTGAATGATACTCAGTTGAGGGTTTTCAATGTATGTCTTCTCACTGAGGACAACAACTTTGGCCATTCGCGATGATCCTTTGTGAAGTGGAAAATTAACCACGGCTAGTCCACATAAACCCCATAGTAGACATGTTTCACTTGCTGAAGGAGATTTTCGGACGGAGAAATGTGTAATGACGAAAGGGAGAGGGGATGAGAGTGACCATTCTTCATAAGGTGCTTGAATGTCATCAGATTTCCAGATGTCAGATAAATAAGCTTTTATTATGGTCTTTGTTTGGGATCTGTACAAGTAGTAGATGTCATCACAGATACATGCAAGATTCTGGGTTCGACCACTTTTTCCATCCTTCTCAATATCTAATTTGAATTGTTCAAAAAATTTTGGACGTGAAAAATTCCATCCTTGAGATGATGACATGTTGGATACCTGAATTTTGAATTTAAGAAATCTAAGTATCAACGAGTGATGACAATTCAATAAGTTTAAAATACATAACTATTTGAAATGCTTACTTTAGGTTGTGGTTTTCGGTAATGAATGAATAATAATCAAAATTTAAATTTTAAATTGTCATAAAAACTCGTATGGCTTCGGTTTCAGTTCCAGCGTGTACCTTTGGTTGGGAATACAGAAATGAATTAATATTAACCATTTTCAGTTAATATTTACAAAATAAGCTAAATCTTATTTTACCAAGTAAAAACAGTAAAACTCAGCCAGTTGATTTAAAGCAGAACCGGATGATGTGACAGTGACAATGGCAGTGACAGTAAACAGTAAATTTAGTACCACTGCTTCTGAAAATAGCACAAATCTGTATCAATCAATCAAATTATCAAGATAAACCAAAATGACAAACCGGTAAAGTTGGACACAGCACAATATCCAGCTCAGCTCCCTTCAACCAACCGCTAGCCACTAGCCACAAGCGAGAATGAGAAGTAACAAGCACACATGGGCGTTTGAGGTTCGGCGAACCTTGAGTTTCGGAAAAATTTCATCGAACCCCGAACCGAACCGAACATTGTTCGATACGGGTTCGGTTCGGGCTCTATATTTTTTAATTAGTTACAGGTTCGGTTCGGTTCGACACGGTACAGGTTCGGTTCGGCCTTAAATTTTTGTACTTAGGAATTGGTTCGGCTCGGTTCGTAGCTGAACCTGGTTCGGTTCGGGAAGTTCGGCGAACCCGAATGTTTGGATATTATATGGAGCAAGGTAATTTTACAAACACTCGGTTTTTAATTGTTCCACTTTAGTTTATCACTGACACTGAACAACGCACTAACTTGCCAGAACACCCATTCTTTATCTTTACAAAGTATTTTGTTGCTGTTATTTTATTGCTTTGTTTCTGTACTTGGAATGTATTTGTCTTCTTGTTAGCGGGTTCTGTGGATTGTGGTGTAGGGGCAAGGGCATGGCACTGAGTTGATTATTACGTACTTATACTAGACTTGTAGTTGCTGTTTTGCGTTTCATACGATCTACTATTTCAAAGACCAAGAGACTAAGACACACTTCGTAACTAAGTTCAAAATAGAAATCTGAAATTTTGATTATTCGAAATCGAAATTTCGAGTACAATTTCGATTACTTGGCAAAATTTCAATTTCAATTTCCATTTCGCGGAGCAAGAAAGTTATCAAAATCGATTTCAATGTCGAGTTCGAATGCCTAGTATTGGATTTCAATTTGTATTGAAATTAAATTTCGGTTTCGATTTTGAATGAAAATTTGAATTCCATATAGATCCACTAGGGATTATGGGTTTTAATGCCGAGCATCTTAAAATCGTGGATATTGACTTATAAAATTCAAAATCGAAATCAAAATAATAAAATAAAAATAGAAATTTTGATTTAGATTTAGATTTCAACCACTTGAAACGCTAAATTTTGAATTATTTTTCCATCGTTTTGAGATTCTTAACTTCGATTGCGATTTTGAGGGACTGAAAAGTTATTGGTTACGATTTCGATTGGTTAGTGTTGAATTTCGATTTCGAGTTGTACGGAGAATTGAATCTCGATTTCGATTTTGAGAGACTAAAAGTTATTGGTTACGATTTCGATTTCGATTGGTTAGCGTTGAATTTCGATTTCGAATTGTACGTAGATTTGAATTTCGAATGGAAACATGATTTTAATTTTAATTTCGTCTGCCCTAAATTACAAGTGTGGTCTAAGATGAAGTGACAAACTGAACTTAATTAGAAGCTCTTCTCCTTCAAACAATATCCTAAGCTGGTTGTAAAGATGAGTCTGACCCTGAAGTCTAAATGGAAGACCTCATCCTCATCCTCATCGCAAACAGCATCCAGTCGTACTCAGTACATGGAACACACCGACCTTGAGCCTAACATACCCACGTTAGACATAAGGTATAAAATCACATGTTATAGTCAACAGATATTAACATAATGAAATGACTAGCAAAGTACTTTGTCGGTTGTTTCGTTATCTGTCGTCCGGGCAACCTTCTATTAAAAAAAAAGTTGAATTTAACCAAAAATTTAATTTAACTCACTTTTTACAGCTCATAGGAACCTAAATAAAAAGTCAGACTATTAGTCAGTTCCGGACGGGTTCTTATGGATCGTAAAAGTTGAATCAACTTGGTTAAATTCAATCAATAAAATTTTATCAATTATTCTGTCAATTTTATATTATAAGCTCAGAGGAGAATGACAATGAATCAGCCCGTACTCGTAGATCGACTTCCTCAAAAAACGTATCTGACTCCGGTAATACATCGATGAGGATGAAGCAGACTATGCTAGACAAACCGGGATTCGCACTATCATCTCAGTCTCAGTTCAATCCTCCACTGTATTCAACTTATTTTAAGCTATTTGATGACGTAAATGGAAAAATATGACTTCAATGTAAAGTCAAAGAAAATTATGACACACTAATATGCGGAAAACTTTACACACAGCAGAAAACCACCTTTAGTAACTTAATCAAACATCTTAAGGTAAGCGAGATTAATTAACGACCTAGGTTGGAGATGGAGTTATAAATTGAGAATGTCTAAGTTTTGAAGCAATCGATATTTTGAAAATTTTTGGTTAAGACCACACATGGGCGTTTGAGGTTCGGCGAACCTTGAGGTTCAGAAAAATTTCATCGAACCCCGAACCGAACCGAACATTGTTCGATACGGGTTCGGTTCAGGCTCTATATTTTTTAATTAGTTACGGGTTCGGTTCGGTTCGACACGGTATAGGTTCGGTTCGGGTTCGGTGCGGTCTTAAATTTTTGTACTTAGGAATTGGTTCGGTTCGTAGCTGAGCCTGGTTCGGTTCGGGAAGTTCGGCGAACCCGAATGTTTGGATATTAGATGGGGNTCTTAAATTTTTGTACCTAGGAATTGGTTCGGTTCGTAGCTGAGCCTGGTTCGGTTCGGGAAGTTCGGCGAACCCGAATGTTTGGATATTAGATGGGGCAAGGTAATTTTACAAACACTCGGTTTTTAATTGTTCCAGACCTCAGTTTATCACTGACACTGAGCAGCGCACTAACTTGCCAGAACACCCATTCTTTATCTTTACAAAGTATTTTGTTGCTGTATTGCTTTGTTTTTGTACTTAGTATGTATTTGTCTTCTGCGTAGCGTGTGTTGCAGATTGTCGGGTAGGGACATGGGCAGGGCATTGAATCGATTATTACTTTATTGAATGTACTTGTATTTACTTTATTTTGTATTATGAAAGTATTATTTAACTACTGATTAAATAAAAGAATTCTATGGAGAATTGGGCAGAGTAACGGCCTTTTTGTAACTAACTAGGATTTATTTCTGTAGTTGCTTTTATACACTTTTAAAGGAAAATGTTGAGTGTAAGAACTTAGTTTAGTTGAAATTAGAAGGGACTAAAACCCTTGAAGGATATATTAATAATTTAAAAACAAAGCGAAGGGAACTACATATTCTTAGAAATTATCAATATTTGGTGTATGACTAAGTGAATTAGTCACTCGAGAATGACAATATCTCGATATTTATAACATATTACTTTATTTTGTATTTTGAATTTGTTCAATACTTTGTAATGTAATTACTTTACATTTTCCTTCAATCTACTGTATCAAAGACCAAGAGAAAGACACACTTTGCAACTAAAGAGGAATGTGTCGCGGCTTGTAAATTAATTTTTTAATAAAACATGGCTTTTCATTTAGTATTCACTCTTGTAAGCTACAGAAAAAAATTTTTTTTGTTCGATGGGCTTTCTAGAATTTATGGGAGAGTTCGAAAGAAAATTATTTTTTCGAACAGTAGAAACAGTTAAAAATATGGGTACGTAAAACTATCTCTTTGTCTCAGTGGCTGAGGTAGAGGAGAGGTGTGAGTGTTGGACTCTAGTTGATGGTGTCGGGTTCGATTTCAGGTGTCGTCTTAAATTTTTTTGAAAAATTTTTTTTCAATAATTAAATACAATTAAATATTAAATTATATATTATATATTATAAATTATAATATATAATTATTATATTATAAATTATATATTAAATACAATTAATACATGAAATATATGGGATAGTGCGGGAGAAATGCGGGAGGGATGCGAGAAATGACGTGAGGGATGTAGGATAGTGCAGGATAGCTTCGGGAATGGTTGGAAGGAATGTGGNTTTTATGGAAGGGATGCGGGAATTTACAGGAGGGATGTGGGATAGTGAGGAAGGGATGCGGGGATTGACGGGAAACATGCGGAATATATGAGGAGGGATGCGGGATAGTGCAGTTGGATGCGGGTATGGACGGGTGGGTAGTGGGATAGTGCGGGAATGGATGAAAGGGATGCGAGAATTGACAGAGATGTGGGATAGTGAGGGAATGGATGGGAGGGATGAAAAATTTACGGAAGGTATGTGGGATAGTGCGGGAATGGATGGGAGGGATGTGTGATAGTGCGGAGGAAATAGCATCCCTTCCGCCTTATCTCTCACAACGTTGTGTTCTTCTCGTCTATGCCCGCATCCCCTGCACTAGCCCGCATACCTCCCGTCCATTTCTGTATTTCCTCCGCACTATCACACATCACTCCCATCCATTCCCGCACTATCCGACATCCCTCCCGTCAATTTTCGCATCCCTCCCATTTATTCCCTCATTACCCCTCGTACCTTCCGTAAATTTTCCTATCCCTCCCATCTATTCCCGCACTATCCCACATAGCTTCCGTAAATTTTCGCATCCCTCCCATCCATTCCCGCACTATCCCGCATACCTTCCGTAAATTTTTGCATCCCTCCCATCCATTCCCTCACTATCCCACATCTCTGTTGTCAATTCCCGCATCCCTCCCATCCATTCCCGCATTATCCCACATCCCACCCGTCCATACCCGCGTCCAACTGCACTATCCCGCATCCCTAACCATATATTCCGCATGTCTCCCGTCAATCCCCGCATCCCTTCCTCACTATCCCACATTCCTCCCGTAAATTCCCGTATCCCTTCCGCACTATCCCACATTCCTTCCAGCCATTCCCGAAGCAATCCTGCACTATCCTACATCCCTCACGTCATTTCTCGCATCCCTCCCGCATTTCTCCCGCACTATCCCATATATTTCATGTATTAATTGTATTTAATATATAATTTATAATATAATATTTATATATTATATATTATAATTTATAATATATAATATATAATTTAATATTTAATTGTATTTAATTATTGAAAAAAAAATTTTACAAAAAATTAAAGACGACACCTGGAATCGAACCTGACACCATCAACTAGAGTCCAACACTCACACCTCTCCTGTACCTCTGCCACTGAGACAAAGAGATAGTTTTACGTACCCATATTTTTAACTGTTTCTACTGTTCAAAAAAATAATTTTCTTTCGAACCCTCCCATAAATTCTAGAAAGCCCATCGAACAAAAAAAATTTTTTCTGTAGCTTACAAGAGTGAATACTAAATGAAAAGCCATGTTTTATTAAAAAATTAATTTACAAGCCGCGACATATTCCTCTTAAGTTCGAAATAGTAATCTGAAATTTCGATCATTCGAAATCGAAATCGAAATTTCGAGTACAATTTGGATTACTTGGCAAAATTTCAATTTAGATTTTCATTTGGCGGAGCGGGAAAGTTATTAAATTCGATTTCAATTTCGAGTTCGAATGCCTAGTGTGGGATTTCGATTTCGATTTGTATTGAAATTAAATTTTGGTTTCGATTTTGAATGAAAAATTGGATTCGATTTAGTTAGATCCACTAGGGATTATAGGTTGTTATGCTGAGCACCTTAAAATCGTGGATATTGACTTACAAAATTCAAAATCGATATCAAAATAATGAAATAGAAATTTACAACCTAACAACCTAACTTATTCAAATTGTTCAAATTAAATCAATTATTACAATTTAAACCAATTACTGACCAATTAAACCAATTTATTGTAAGCAATCAAATTAATTTTTTCCACTAATTTCATGCTGCTTTTTTAGAAAGGGTGGAAAGTTGAGAAATTTTAATTCAATTTGAAATATAGTTTAACTTGGATATGAAAGTAATTCGCTAACTGACTAATATCAAAAGTCCATGGATAACATTGCCCAACCTCGGATACACTTCGGGAGAATTTATAAATGTATGGAAATTTCTGAGCAGTGCAAAGTGAAACTGGCTCGCAAAGTGAATTATAATTACTACTCCCCTTCATCAAGGCAAATGTGAAATTATAAGTTAGCTTGGGTTCGGTTCGGTTCGACAGGTACGTGGTTCGGTTCGGTTCGGTTCGATTGGGTCGAGGTGTGGTGCGGGTTCGCTTCGAGAGAGTAAAATATTAAAGTAGAATCGGGTTCTGTTCGGTTCGACAGAGTCGAGGTTCGGTGCGGGTTCGGTGCGCTAAAGTAAAATTTGAAACCGTTTCCGGTTCGGCTCGGTTCGGTAGAGGCGAGGTTCGGTTCGGGTACGGTGCGGCAGAAATTTTTTGTACTAGGTTCGGGTTGGTTTATGACATTCGTTAAGGTTGTAGAAATAATTTCTTATTGGAACAACATAGTTACACTAACTATTCCTATAATTATCTTGGCAGCGTTACAGTGTGAGAACCTAGAGCTAAGGAAAGCTCATGATTTTATCATTTAACTCATGACCATAGGAAAATACCAATCTCATTTACTTGCGAATGACTTGCGTCATTCTCACAGAAATGTCTATGACATTTTTTGTACATTTGTAATAATTACTAAAGAGTAACCTAACATTAACCCTGTATAACATCTTCCCCATCAGGTGCATTTCTGTTGCCTAAGGTTTTAAATTATAAAGGATCGAAAAGTGAGTGAACGATGTAATTAAACATTCTAAATACACCTATTGTGAGGAAATTAACAGTCTAGCTCCGAAGCAGGAAGAAATAAAGTAAAGTTTTACAACAATTCTTTCTCTGTTGCGTCGTAAGTGCGCCATTCAAATTATCCGATCCATGTGACTACAAGTTTTGAATGCAACATTAAGCATTATTCGTTTAAATTATAGTCATCATCGAAATATGAGGTGATGAGAATTTGAGCAAAACATTCTACCTCTCTACTTTATTCAATCGATGAAACAGTTGTCGCTTTACACGTCAGGAAANATGCAAATGAATAACCAGGAAGAAAGGGAGTACTGTGCTAATGGAAAATACAGTTTTTCTGAGTAGTATTCAGTTGGAAGACAGGATTCTTAACAAAGGCCTTGAAACTCAATTGGTGAGAGCAATCATCGGAATTTATCGACGTATAATAGTAGTTCACCAGGCTAACTTTTTGTGATAATCCTCAATTTCAAAGTGGTGGGTCATATCCACCACATTGGTTTATCAGCTAACACAAGTAACAGCTCACGTTCCGTATGTAANACTCACGTTCCGTATGTAATCTTAGTGGATCAGCTGTCTTTAATAATCTGGCGAGGTTGCACACATTACTTATAGACTTAGAGCTTGTTGCTAA
>NIPM01001615.1:1210-13181 GCA_002738285.1 Holacanthella duospinosa
TAATACTTAAGTTTACTGCCTAGCTTCTTTTGTAAAATTGTATTTGTCTCCAAACGCCATAAGAATTAACTTTTTATACCTAGATAACATGTCTTATCAAAAACCTATATTTAATTTTCTATAACTTTCCAAGACTCAACTTTGAATTTAAAATTTGGTTGGCTGGCACACTCAACAAATTTGTTCCTTAGGTTAGGCAGAAAATATTTATTACAACAAACTGTTGGCTTAAATGACGTTTTTGGAAGACTAAAAAGTTAAGACACGTGTTTTGTTGGAAGATACTAGGGATATACCCTTCATGTTGATAAATGGGTTTCGGTATTTGATGTTATTTACCATGTGATAATTGGTTTGACCGACTTTCTAAAAGAGAATAAGCAATTTACCCAAACCTCCGTTAATTTCTTAAAGAAATACTTGCGCCATCTAACGGGATTTCAGGTAAGCTTGAAGCAGGATTTTTTTTATAGGCAGAAAAATGTTGTGGGTAGGCTAAAATTGAAGTGGAAAAATATAAATTGTGGTAAAAATCAAATCAAACCATCGGACCCTCCATGTGATTGACAACCTGGTTACATTAGTAGCCTTCAGGTAAGTTCTCATGGCCGCTCGTATATGAGCTTCGAGCGATTTTTATGAGCATCGAGCGTCGAGCTTCACGCGTTGAGCTTCTGAGTTCCGGCGTCCAAAGCGGAAACAATTCTCATGAAAGCTCAAACGAAAAGCGAGATACTGTCTTGAACAGCTGATGCTACTTTATTTATCTTTTTAAATAAGGCTTTTAAAATATTGAATAANAGCGAGATACTGTCTTGAACAGCTGATGCTACTTTATTTATCTTTTTAAATAAGGCTTTTAAAATATTGAATAAAAATGATTTTATTCATTAAAATTAAAGAGCTGAAAATTACTGAATTAATTTGTTACTGAATTAATTAATTTTTTACATATTAATGAAAAAATTAATTTTTTACTGAATTATTCAAAATTACTGAAAATTTGAAATTTAAACTATTTAAAATTTCCTCCAAAAAGGTGTTTAGGATACCCCAATATGAAAACGCGTGTAATTTGACGCAAGAAGTTCAAAATTATGAGCTTCTTCACGCGAACTTCGCGAGTAATGTTGACGCGCGTTTACTCAGGAGCGTCTGAAGCGAGATCGATTCTCATGCAGACGCTCTAACATCTGCGAATCCGCGTAAACCGAACGCTCGAAGCTCATGTAGGAGCGGCCATGAGAACTTACCTTTACGTCCTTTAGCCTTATCTTTAGCCCATGTTGGTTACGTCTATAACTCACGTATCCAACCGAAACACAGATGTAACTAATCGTAGCCAGGCCAATTACATCTGTGACACCCTAGATTATACCACTAAAGTTCACACGAATGGTGTAATGCCGTAAAATTACGTTGTTGAATTCAAATAAGATTCAAAAATGTAAATTTCAAATCACACAGGAGCCAAATGTTGCCAAGTAATGAAATATTTTCTTATGCGTGAGCTAAACTTATCAACTAACAAAATGTCTACTAAAAGTAATCACTGAAATTCAGGGAATTTCCGCTTCTGGGACCTCCTAAATCAAGACTTGTATAAATTCAGTTTGGACAATGAAATATTCAGGTGATGTGCTCGTTACAAATTCGTAAACCGCAGCCTGTGCAAACGTTTCTTGTAGATTTTCGATGGACTACGCAGGAATTGCAGCGTGACATTTCAGCAACAAGTGCAGAACCTGTAGGCACAATGCAACACATCACACGCATGGCGTTTTTCACTTGTCCAGGTAGAATTCATAGCCAGGGTTCTGTGATCTGTGTTCTGTGTTCTTCAAGCAGTGTTCGCATCAAGGATTCTGTCAATGTTCTCAAAAATTGCCTTCGCTAAAGTACAACCATTCCTGGGGCTGCACGATTTTGGGTTCAAATAATGTAAGAATTCAAGCCTACGACGCACAAGGCATAAAATAATTTCAGCGGCCACCTGAAACGAAATTTTAAAATGAGAATATAAAACAAGATTACTAACAAAATTGTATGAAGTTGATGTACCTTGCCGTTAGGCGTTGAGAAGTAAAAGTTTCTATCATNTTGTACCTTGCCGTTAGGCGTTGAGAAGTAAAAGTTTCTATCATTTGGTCCGCTGTATCAACACCACCTTTCGTTCTGTTGTACTCCAAGATCATCTCAGGTTTATTATCGGACCATGATCCACGGTAGGGCATGATGCGCACTGGCTAGCAGGAATACAGTTCGGTTGGCTTTTGGAACGTATGACACCTTAACCAAATTACACTTACTACTGTCGATATGAAAATGAACAAGAATATAGATCTACCTGGGTTAGATTGCTTTGGAAACCAAACAGATTAATGAGAAATTTTCCTTCGATGATCCACAAATTCAGGAATTGCATCCATTCTAGTTCTGCTAATAGTTCCCAGGATAGTCATCTTCTTGTTAAGAAGTTCTAGTGCAAGAGATTACGTAGTGTAGAAATTGTCCATGGTCACAGACCTCCCAGTTTCAAAATAGTTTTGAACAATTTGCACAACTTTCTTCCACACTTCTTTCTTTCTGTACCACATCCTTCTTCCCCTCATAAAGCACCATATTTAGGCCGTAATGCGTTTAGGCATAGACAATTATCCAAACTTTCATGCCGTCTGCAAGTACTTGTTTATTAGAATATGCCTACAAATAGATGATGAATGAATCTCACCTTCCTGGTTGGATTTCAAGTAAACGCGAAACTGGGCTTTCCCACAAAGCGCACCAACATTTCATCCACTGTTAGAACTTCATATGGAGAGAAGAGTGTTTGCATATTTTTTACTAGAGGGTTGAATAGCTCGGATATGTAAATGGCCTTTGGAATATTAATTCCAGAAGCCATTTCCTGCTGACGAGTAGTCCTATCGTCAAATCAAATAAATTTTACTGTTGTCAGGAACGGTTTCTTGACATGGTGGCAATTGCGGCAAAGGTAAGATATTTGCGGTTACTCGTCCAATTATCGTTAACTGGATGATTCAAAAAATGTTACATTTAAAGTATTGAAGGTATTAAAAATTTGTGTAGTAAAACTTAAAATTTACGTCTTTCGACACCAAGATTCCAAAGGCGTACAACTCATCCTCACTGACTTGTGTCTAGTCTACATACTCCGAATCTTCCAACTTTCCTCTGAATGAATTCGCTGCCATAAAGATTTGAAGTTAACTACCATCTCGACTACGTCTGGAGTAAGGATCATTTTAAGTATATCCACTGGGGTAGGATTAGGGTCCGCTGCAGCCATATTTACACCGCCAGTTTCTGTGAGAATGTTGCGAGGAAGCACTTTGTTAGCAGGCGGCGGATCTTTGCACCACAGAGTAGAATCCTTTGCACAGAAATAGTTTGGCAGTGTTCGTTCGGACACTACAATTTCACCTCTTCCACTTTGGTTTCGGCCACTTCGACTTCAGCCACTTCGCCTAAGGCTATGCTCAATATCACTTGTATGTGCGTCTGAACTAGCCGAGAATGAACTATCGGAGTCTGTGCTTAGATCAAAACTTTCCCTTACTTCATAGTCGTTATCAGATAAATCAAATCATGCAACTTGCCGCTTTGGCCTTTGTTGTGTCGATCCTGGTTCTGGATCTTCAGATTCTATCGTTTACATCCAAAAAACTACAATTTTGTTAAAATTATTTGTGAGAGCTGACGGTGGTTTGAGTTTGTGAAATTTGCGATGACTCTGTCTTTGAAAAGTTTAATAGTAACCTTGGAATTCCATGATTAAACAATTAAAAAAATCCCAATCCCACTTCGCTCCGAGTTCCCTTGCGCAGTAGCTCCGACTCCTTGTTGTCTTTTAACTGTTGGGGAAGTCAAGCTATCCCTTACCCGTACTCGATAAATACCTATTCCGTCCTACTCTCCAGTGATGGGTTTCAGGAGCGAAGCGGTTGCTGCGCAAGGGCGTTTCCCAACCAGCTAGCCTCATTCGCCGCAGGTTCCGGGTTAGCGTTCAGGACCAAAACTGCCAGATCAACCTGGGACTTCTTCTTTCTGCAGACGAGCTAGGAACTTTCCTACCCAACACCTTAGGAGAGACTCGATCACGTATCTTGGTTCTGCGGAGTCCAATGCAGAGTCCTTCTAGTTCAAGAGTCCTTCCAACTTCCAGGTAGCGATAAGACTTGAAGATAAGAGATTTCACCGAGTCTCAGAGCCCTCTTGTTAGTGAACTGTGTATGGACGAGACTAAGACTTTTATAGCCATCCGAAGTACCCGAAGGGATCTGGGATACCTTTAGCTGGGAAGCAACCGGGTAGCAAGCATGATGAATGAGTCAGAAAATTTCATTTTATTTGTGGTGTTTTCCGATTGGTTGGCTCCTCTTCCAACCGATCGGAAGGGACACATGTAAAGATTGAACAGATAAACAAGGTAGGCAGAAAAAAAAAGATTTTTTTTTGTGTGTGAATGGGAAGGATGGTATCGGAATATGATCTACGGAACAGAATTATAATTCTAACTACGCTATCTTCTACCATTTATTCAAGATACCACACATTTGAAAAATACAATAAAAACAAAAAAAATACTAAATTTAGTAAGTATAATTTATATTTTTGTTTCAATTAGACAACTCTGCTTTATCAATTTCATTTGTAATCGACATGGTTTGATTTTTGGGACAGTTACAATAGTAATCGACATGGGGAATTTTCAGTATTAATTACGGTATTGGCTGATATTTATTTAATGATTTATAATAGAAATACTAATTTTCCTTTTGTCTTTATTTTTGTCATTGCCTGAAACATNGATATTTATTTAATGATTTATAATAGAAATACTAATTTTCCTTTTGTCTTTATTTTTGTCATTGCCTGAAACATGCACCAAATAGAGCATGATACTCTCGTTAGGTCCAGGTTCAAAGCAAGACATCCTGGTNTCATTGCCTGAAACATGCACCAAATAGAGCATGATACTCTCGTTAGGTCCAGGTTCAAAGCAAGACATCCTGGTGCAGGAACAGCTCGAGAAATACATATTTGCGGCAACTAAATTATCATCTCCTATAACAAAGTATGCCCCAGGAAGCTTTTGTGGTTGACTTTTGGTGTACTTCATGTCGTTTTCAACAAGCAGCATGTTATTGAAGTCGCAGCTTGGAACGTGAGCGGACGGCCCATTATTCCAAGCAACATGAATCCTCGAAGCTCAGAATAACTACCTCTAGATCTTCCACGACGCATTTCTCCTAATTCAATGAACATGTGCTTTTCTGTACCTACTCCAAACGTTACTTCATTTATCACTAAATAGCAATTCCCAAATTTTACAACTCAAAATGGGAGGGAACCCTGATGCTTGTGTACAAATTGGGACATCTTCGTCATTGATTTTGCAGGTATTGGTTCTTTTAGTTGTGTTGCACCTACGTGAGACAGTGGACTGTGACTCGAGACATCTGTGGCTGCTTGTACCTTTTTTTGGGCACTGCTGTATAGTATGAATAATTGGGTCTAGGTGGTTTGAGCATAGCCATAAATTTTTTTTGCAAGTGCTCATAGAATCAACTTTTGCAATGTTTGTCCAAATATTTTTGTAAATACGTACCATTCTCATTATGGGATCATCAATACCCATATATTCCTCTGGGCAATATTCCTCAACGTTCACCACCACGTTGAAGTCAGATACTGCAAATTTCTGCTCATACAAACGAGGGATGCTGCAACAAACCAGAAGCCTTCGGCAATCCAAGGGAGACACAAAAACTATTTAATTTATTTCCTCGCAACTTACCGTGGAACAGAGGCAACGCTGCATGTGACAGAAAGAATTTGCTATCGTGCAGGGAATGATAAGCGGCATATATAAACTCGTTAAATGCTAGAAGTATCGAAAATGTTTCTGTGTTGAACTAATCGATTTTTAGATTGATAACAAAAATTTACCATCGCGTAGTAAATGGCGAGTTAATCATTGCCTAATCTGTATGTTAATTATTGTGGTTGTAGTTATGGTGGTAACTTCTCTACCCCGTATTATTTGTGGATTCTAAATAATTACTTTGTGAACGTTGAGCTATGTGTGTATTATTAAACACTGCTTTGTGAATGTTGAATTTACTAGTTTAATACTTTTGGTGTCTAAATTGTTTACTATTTATTCCATATCCTGAACATCTTTAATCGGTCACTTTTGCGTTCCTGTATAGTAAATAAAAAACCATTTCCATTCTTAACAATACTTTATTCAAGTGTAAGCTAACTTCGCTTAAGTGAAAGTAACATGATTTTGAATTTGTACTGCGGGATAGTTATCCCAAACACTCAATTATTTTCCATAATCAATTTAATGGATCTTGTAGAAAGTCGGAACAGTTCTAGGATTATAATTATAAGTGAGGCAATGTTTGTTTTCGTATGACTACGTACAGCTTATATTAAAATTTTAAATTCGTTTATCATCGCTGTGTTGGCTTTACTTTAAGAATAATCCTTGCGGGCTGTGCTGATTTAGCAGAAATTCTTAATTTGCTCCTTACTAATCCATCTGATTCTGGACTCCTATTAATTGTAATCTATAAGAAAGCATCCAAACATTAACAACTTATTTAAACTCAGCACAATTATCCTAACGTTGAAGAAGCAGGTCAATATTTGAATTTTACAACAAAAGTGGTTGTCAGCACTGAATACTAATATCTTACTTACATAACGGCCTAAATCCTGTGCGCTTTTCTGGACGTTTGCCTTGTAGTCATCCTTTTCCAGGTTATCCAATCGGCCTTGAATAACGTTGAGCTGCGAAGCAATTTTTTCTATTGCTATCTCGACACTAAAGTTAGACCCCTGCAACATTTTCAAAATAACATAATGTACATTATACCGCATGTCCATAAAGTCCCTACGTAATGGAGAAAGTATTGCTAAGAAAACAAGAGCAAAAAAAACGCGTGGGGTTAGTCCCTCAATGCAATCCTCTCCACTCAAACTCAACATATGCAAATTCTCTTTGAGAGGAGTTTCTGGGGATGGGAACTCATTTTCTCAACTGCATAGTGACTTTATGGGCACAGGGTATAATAGAGCAAAGCAGTAGTGTAAGTATTAGTAACTTTTTAAAGGTTTTCCGTTAATACGATAAAATACAGTAGTCGAAGCATGTAAGACGATCTGTTATAACACCATATTGATAATAACACCCAATTTCCAAGGTGTGGGTTTGAACATGTATTTAGTAATGAAGATTAAAGGTGCGTTCTCACTGAGGAGCACGGTCTACTCTAACCAGGCAATGCTCTACTTTCCTGTTCTCACCAAAACAGTGGGTAGCATTCGGCTTGTTGCTCCGTGTTGCTCGCAACTTTAGAAAAGTCGCGAGAAACACGCTGCTCGTTGTGTGGCTGTTCTCATACGACGCGACGCAACAAGTTTTTGGGCTGCTACAAGCAGAAAAACCTGAGGCGCATCAACTTTTATGTGGCGAGTCGAGACCAAGCTACTCTTCACAGATAGAGCTGCTGCCTCCTTTCTATTGGTTGTTGGCTGGTCACGTGGGTTGGTTTATTTGAAAATTGAAGGAAGATTGATCAATTGAATTTAATATCAATAGAGTTTAATTTTTTACTTACACATTAGAAGGAAGCCACAATCAAAATAATCACATATTCCAGTGGTATGTTGTTTTAAAATTAAAATAATTTTTGAAACCTTGAATTATTTTTTTTAATCATAGGGTTGGAGGGTCTCAATCTGATTCGAGCTGAGGAATATTGAGAAACTTGAGGCGATGTCTGTTCTCACCTGAGTTACAGACGGAGCGTTGCGTAAACCGTAACCCTCTGCTGAGTGCGAGCAACTTGCTGCTTTAAATTGTATTTAGGTGAGAACGCCTAGTGAATTTTTCAGACCTGTATACGAGCAACTCCTAGCCAGGCAACTGGTCGTGCGTTGCCTGTCGCGTGTTTCTCGTAAGTGAGAACGCACCTTAACTCGTTATAAGACCGAAATTTTCGCTGCTTAAACGTAGACCTTATATCCGTCCACAACTGCATATGTTCGCAGCATTTTTTATACCGAAGAACGTTCGATTCAGCCTTTATGTGCCCTTAATCTTATTTCAACTGAAATAATTATCCTTTCTGTATTTTTCGAACAAACTTCAATTTTAGCGCAGCCTAACGATTTATTTGCTGATGACATTGACCATATATCGTACTTACCTTCTCAATTCCATTGGCTTCAGAACCTGAGATTTTGTCCAATCTGTCTTCAATGTTGTTGAGTTGTGAAGCAATTGTTTCAAAAGCTGCCTGGATGCTGAAATTAAAGCCCTGGAAGCAACATTTTCGCCATAAAATAGGATAGTTGATATATAGGTTGGAGTTGAACAAATGGCAAGCACAAACAATTCCTTCAGTTTTTTGTTTCTTTTTGATCACTTCAATGTTTCGGCCAATTCAAAGGGAACCGAGTGCTCGGATTGGTGTTGGGGTAGGCTGCGTATGGTGGGGACTTTTGACCCAGGTAAATTTTTCAACAAAATTTTATCCGAATAAAGCGCATATTCGTCATAATGTAGTTGGACAATTAGATTTTTTACATCAAAATGGTCAAATATTTCTTTCGAAAAAAAATTAATTTTTCAAAATTTTTATTTCTTCACGGATCAACCCTGATAATCCTATTTATGTGTAATTAATTACACATACTTGGGCTTTTCCGTTGTACTGAAAAAAAACCCACTATGGACTACCTAGGGCGATCACATATACCTCGACCAATTTTCGCTACGCAACTACATGTTAACATTTAGCCAAATTTAGCCTAAAAGCAGAAAACCTTCAAAAAATTATCAGAAAACGTTAGCCGGGTAAATTATTTTAAAATTCTATCCTATCATATTATATGAATTAACATGAGAAAACAGCATGTGGAGCAATTAATCCTTCACTGTGTAAAGTTTTACACACACTCGAATTAGCAACGTTGTCTTTCATTGTTAATAAATTTGATAAGTCCGCCCGTTCATCCGCCCGTTCGTCCATCAGACCCCGGGCATTATCCGAGCGCTGCCATTACCCAACCCCGGGCATCAGCCGACCCCACTTTACAATATGCCATTCATTGCCCTATCCCTGGCATTGCCCTACCCCTGACATTAACCGACCCCGACATGACGCAAACCTAGAAATTCCCCCACCACGAGCATTATCGGACTACGGGCATTACCCGACCCCGGGCATTACCCTAGCTGGGGTATTACCCGGCCCCGTCATTACGCAACCGTAGACATTTTCCACCCCTAGAACGACCCAACCCCGACATTACCCATGCCGAGATTTTGCTCGACCACTTGCAATACCCGATCCCGCGCATGATTCGACAACCACTTTACAATATGCTAGGCATTTTCCAAGCCCGGGCATTACTCCACCCCAGCCATTACCCGACCGCGGACATTACCCGTCCCCGGCCATTGGCTCAAGTATAATCTAAACAATGTAATAAAAATGATAATTATCTTACCTCAGCATCTGGATAGTGGAAACTAGTCAAAACTATTGTTGATACGAGGATGAAATTTATTTTAATCATGTTGGTTATTGGTACTTCACTTTAATTGTACTAGAAGGAAATGATGAAAAATTGCTGGTGTGTGAAAATATGGGAAAATATGTGCGTATCTGAAAGCTCAGAACATAAAATTTATTAATCTTATCAGAAGTAAATTAAGAAGTAACTTGACGAGGAAATGCACTATTAGACTAAAATTGGGCAGCATCCACTAACAACAGGAAACAGAAAAGTATTCGTGAGATTGAAGCGGGAGAAAGCTTGAAAAGGAAGGCAAAATGAAGGCTAACGAAATTGATTGAGAAAGGCTAATCTAGGTCATGGAAGATAAGTAAATCGAGAAAGTTAGAGACTTTTCATGTGTACACGAACAAGTATGTCACACACAAACTAAGTAGGTCAAAATGTAATGAAACAGAAGGTCGTGAACATAATCCATAGTGAATGGACAAAAGTTAGGGAACAAAATAAAGAACTTGTTTGGAAAATATACAAACCGCATGAATTGTCTAGGAAAAGGTAGCTTTACTCTGTAGAACAAGGGAACAGATTTGCATAAGGCAAAGGAATTAGACATAGTTTGAACAATAACATGACGCCGAACAAAACACTGCAAAGAAATCTTAAACAGAGCAATTTTGGGTAGAACAATGCAATGTAGAAAAGATGACATAATAGGCTAACATAAATTTACTAGTAGTTATTGGGAATTCTCACAGAATTTGGCATATATGGTGTCGAAACGAAATAGCCGCTTAAAAGAAATATTCGTGTAAATTTTTAAAGTAATTTGACTCCGAAGTTATTGAGAGATAGTTGAATTTCTAGATAGTAATAATGACATGAAAATATATTCATAGTAAAGTGTAGTCTGCCCATCCCTCCTAAATACCGATGCTAAATAGACAGCAAATTCTTATTAGCATGTCATACGTGGAACTACACCTGAATACAGTCTGAGATTGAAATATATATCATAATCTTCAAAAAACTGTTCGGAAATACGAATGCAGTTAGACAAAAGCTCTACACTAACCACCTGCCATGAAATAGAATCCGACTTAACAATTCGTGTTTCTTATGACTAGCAAACACTCTATAAGTCTTATTTGAAAATCCGTTGATGGAGACAAAGCAGTCGTTCAAGATCGTTTATTTTGAATTTTGTCTTGGTTCCAGGTTCCGTAGGTTACGAACAAAAAGATAAACTGATTTTAATATTTTCTGATATTTTCAAAAGATAACTGATTTTCATGTTGATGGTATTTTAGACAAAGTAATGTGTTTGTATGTACAACCTTGAAAATATCCCCAAGTACACAATCCAAATATACTAGTTCTCAATTTGATTTCCTAAAACTTTATGTGACATTAGCTCAATTACTCAGACTTATATCTGCAATTGGGTCTCAATTTTCCTCTGAAGAGAATTGTTTACCATTGATAGAATAGCTTAGAAATATTTATGTTTCTATCGCTGCCCATTAACCCTTTACTGTTTTTTCGACTTACGTGTTAGTTTATATAATAACGACTACAATTTCATTCATCGTTATTTTAGAACAAATATTCTACATATTTGGTAATAGTATTCTTTACGCACAACGCAGATACGTTGTTTGTAGTATCCTTGGTAAGTAGATGCCAAAAGTTTTTTTTTTTTTTTACATTATAACTAATATAAATCTGTACTATCAGTTGATTAGTACATGATGTTAAGTCGCTTTGAAGTAATAGATACCTATGATCGGTGTTAACAAGACTTTTTAATCTTATAGTAGTATGGGTATTTTGGAGCAACAGCAACATAACGACACAATCTTCTCCCAACAAATAAGAGAAAGTAATCAGGGCGCATAAAAATACATATCTGATACAGCGCACAAAATAGTTATTACGACATGAAAATTACTTTCGACATAGTCACTTTGCAGTAGACCGTAATACTCGTAATAAATTTGTATAGTCTCACCTGCATCGATAATAATTGTTTTTTTTCAGAACCGGAAGATATAATTTTCTGAAAGATCATTGAATAGCAATTGTAAGCGTTTATTTTTCATATTAGTAAAATTATTTTTCTGGGAAACGTTTTAATTCAGAAAGTTTCTGAATTTCTAGAATTTTTTTTCTTATTTTTAGACCAATTTCTGCAATTTGTTAATAGATTTGGTGATCCTAAAGGCATGTTTTTATATTCCTACAGTTCCTCAGTGACTATACAATACGTAATTTGTAATTTTGAGGCCACCTATGGATAAATGCTGGAATACATTCAGCAGAGAGAATGCTTTTTCTAAATTAATTCTCAAGTACTGATAATGTAAGGTTGGAAATCTCTGTCCTTGGTATTTCTCAGAGGTCAGAATTA
>NIPM01001616.1:0-16910 GCA_002738285.1 Holacanthella duospinosa
TGAAAAAATATTCTATTACTCAAGATTATTTATATCGATTGATAAAAACTCATGATTTGATTGAAAAATCTCAGAAAAGAAAAAGTTCTTTTCAATTCATTACTAATGAAGCCTAGAATTATATTAGGATACCTGAATTAGAATCTGTATTATAGTTATGGATTAAAACTCAGAAAGAGAACAATGTCTTATTTGATTTCCAGTTATTTTTTAAGAAAGTTCTTGATCTTAACTTGGAGATGAACACTGACATTAAAGATATCAAATATGATTGTATAAGCCAATTTATCAAGATCAATGACTTGAGTTTTATGCCTGATATTAGTTCAACCGAAATGGAGAAAATCAAGCCAATTAAAAAACAATTTAATGTAAAGCTAAAATCTATGAATCTCGATAGGGAACAGATCTATTCTATTACAGAATTTTCAATCTTTTATAAGAAGCTTGATATAGAAAATTTCAAAAACAATAGTTTTGAATCTATTTTTGATAAATTCCTAGAAGAATGGCTGACATTACTTCCATGTACTAATGCAGATGGAACTAATAAACTTCCACTATTATTTATATATAATAATCATAATTCAATCAATATAGTTAAATAAGAAACGGATTTATATATCAAAATGTCCGATAATGGCTCACTCACTTTGGACATCTTTAAAGATTGGTTTCATAATGAATTCGTACCACATGTTAGGAAGTATTCAATTAAGAACAACATGCAAACTGTCGTGAAAAGACCATTATTTAAAAAAACATAGAGGAGAAAAGAAAAAAAACATAAATAAAAAATAAAAGAACAAAAATAAATAAAAAATATAAAAATAATATTGGACAAGTTGTGATAAAAGATTAAAGACTACTGTATTAGGCGACCGAATAATCGGATTCATCGACTTAATGTATATGCAGGCGGTAGGTTTGCCACGAGCTCAAAGGAGCCTCTTAGTCGTATAGTGCCATACTCATTAGCTACAAACAGAAGAACTTCCTAATGACAGAAAACTCAAAGTTTTTTACATCAAATCAATCACAGTACTTGTGATTCTACTTCGATTCGATCCCTATTTATACGTTTCGCGCATTAAAAGCGGAATATTAGTTTGAAACCAATAATTGGCGCATAAATGAATCCGAAACAAATTAATTAAGTTGCAGGAAAATGCGGAGTATAAAAAAAATAAAGAAGCATAAAATTGCGGATATTAAGATTATAAAAACTATTATTAACTCGAATATGATGTAAAGTGATATTGAACCAAGACAAATTAATTCACCACTGTGCAAATGAAGAACCAATAAAGAATTTAATGAATGAGCACGGGAACGGGTACTGAGGAGATAGAAGAGAGCCCAGACCAGAAAACAGTCTTTTTCCTATAAATAGGTTTTTGATTGAATAAAACGCACCTTATCTTATTTTATACTTTCGACTTAAGGCACAAACTACAGCTTTATTACTCATAAACAATAGTATTTACAACTGTAATGAAGGATTTTATTTCGAAAGCGAAGATAAGCTTATTCAAACTCTATGTATACCAATTGACTATGGTTATATTTTCCAATCTATGAATCAAGGGATTGTTTATAAATTGAAGCATATACATAAGATTCAGTCTTTATCTGGATATTATAAAAGTAGTACGGAAGATAGCTAAGTGATATCGATATTAAGCAATCTCTGAAATGGTTAGAAGATTCTTGGTCTAAAATCTTATCAAAGTTTATACAAGGCACATTCAAAATTTATTAGAGGATGGTAAGTCAGAGTTGTTCGATAGCAATTATGATAAGAAAGAATATTTAGAGAAACCAATTCAATAAATCTAGCTTGATAATCCCACCTTTTTGATTGATTGAATTAATGAGATTTTTCTATCTGATTTTGAAGATTTCGAAAGAATTTGATTAGCAACCAATGGTAAATACCCCAAACCTAAACTATCTTCATCCTTATATATTCATCTGGGTGAAATAGTGAATCATAATATTGGTTCTAGACCAAAATCTTGTATTAGGAAACAATCCGCACAATCAAATCTAACTCAAAGAGTGAAGATATTCCTGATTCAGCAGAAGATCATTTATTAACTCTTAGGAATGTGAAAAGATAATTAGAATATGCAAAACACAAACAACATGATTCTGATACTTCAACTTGTTTGAAGAGGGATAAGAGTAAGATATTGAAAATATTGTATAAAAAATTTCTATTCAATAAAAGTTTTGTTCTTTTAGTTGTCGAATCTTTATGGATGATTAAGTACATCTATCATTTTTCTGTATTCTCGCTAAGAAGGAGAATGAAGTTCGATCTTTTGAGTCATTTAATACCGGTTCGATTATCCACATTTTGTTATTCAGATAAAGAAATAATCTGTCGTATGTAAATCGATGATTCGTCGAAAAAAATACTCATTTGAATATTCACAATGGATTGACTAAACATGTACGAGGAGCGTTTCATAATTAACAAGGATTTGGTATAATGAAACAAATTAGTCCAAATTTGAAATTTATATTAAATATAGTCCCATATTTGAACATCAATTTATAACTTTTGGGAATAAATGTCTTCTCAAAAGTTTTTAAGAAGCTCTGATATTTCAAAAAATGAAGAACTTTTGTAAAATACCCAAATTGAGCAAAGGAATGTGATAAGATTTTTGTTCCGCAAATCGACACCAGTAAATATTATTATCCAAAAAGTGTTGAGGTTTATGGAAACAATGCTTTGTCAACTTCAAGAGTTTATTTTTGGGTAAATTTGTTTAAGAGTGGAAAAAACAACGTTCAAGATGAGCATAGAAGTGGTCGTCCAAAAACCTCCACCTGCGACGAAAATATAAAGATTGTGGAGAAGTTGATAATGTCAGATCGCCGGAAAAAAGTCAGAGAGATTTCAATCACTGCGGGTATTTCAATAAAAAGTGTTTGGAGAATAATCCATAATCATCTACTTCTTTCTAAGGTATGTTCTTGGTGCATACCTTAAAATTTGAACATTTTTCAAAGAGAAACAAGGGTCAAGATTTGTCAAGAAAATCTGCAGTTAATGAAAGATTATAAATATTTTTTAAACCACCTTATAACAGGTGATGAGACATGGGTTCATTAGTATGACCCAGAAAGCAAGCAAGAGTCCATGCAGTGGAAGCACAATGGATCTCCTCCAAAAAAATTCAAGGTGCAAAAGTTTGCAGGCAAGATAATGGCCATTATTTTCTGGGATAGAAAGGAAATACTCTTAATTGATTACATGGAGAAGAGAAATACAATTACTAGCGATATTTACGCAAATATTTCAAAAAAATTAAGGCAAGCTGTATTACAGAAGAGAAGGAGAGGTAAAAAACGTAGGATTTTGCTACTTCACGACAATGCGTCAAGCCATAAATGTGAAACTTCGACCACCACTATGAAAGAACAACACATGATTCAACTCTTTCATCCACCATATAGTCCAGATATTGCTCTGTGTGACTATTACCTGTTTCAACATCTCAAAAAACATCTTAAGCGGACTCGGTATTTCAGCGACAATCAATTAAAGAGATCTGTAATTCAATTCTTTTCTGAGAAGGATGAATCTTTCTATTCCGAAGGAATCGAATCATTAAAATTTAAATGGTCTAAATGCATGGAACTAGAAGGTGACTATATTGAAAAATAAAATTTCACTTTTTTCATGCTTTTTTCATCCTAAATTTAACAATTATTGGTAATTATGAAACGCCCCTCGTAAAAGAGTAAAATTTTATAATAAGGATTAAATAGTATCATCAACACTTTCTAATACTTGATTCTTGATTTTCTTTAAAAGATTTAGGCAATCAAAGTTGTATTAATTTCTTTCGACATATTCCAGCAACTTTTTAACCTTTTTAAGTTTTACCACATGCTCTTCAGTAAAATCAAACATATATCCATCCTTAATTTATTCACGTTGATATCTACACTCCGCCAAGAAAAACTCAGACCACACATGATTTTTTTATTAATTGCATGATTATATTAAACTTTGAATAAAAACAACTTATATATTTAAAAAAAATGGTAAATCACATAAATTTATGATTTTAACATTCTTATTTTGTATTTAATTTTAATTAAAAATCACCTTTTTCTGATAGGGTGCTTAGAAAAACCTGACCAGCTTTATTAAAACGAAGAGTTTTTGCCATTAGCACTTGAAAATTCATCGAGACGTTTTGGCATAGTATAAATCAACTTTCTGCATAAATCTGGAGTTATTTCGGCCCAAATTTGCAACACTGCCTCTTTTAATTTTCTTATATTGTTAGGGGCATATTTTCTCACTTCCCGCTTCACATGGTCCCAGAGGTGTTCAATAGGATTTAAATCTGGAGACTGACTGGGCCCTTCCAAAACTCTATACCGATCTTTGAAGAAATCCTTTACATAATTTGAAGTATGTTTAGGATCATTATCTTGCTAGAATATAAAATTATCTGGAAGGCCCAGAAAATCTTTTGATAGTTCTAAATTTTCAGCTAAAATCCTCTTATATAAGAATTTATCCATATTACCTTCTATAAATACTAATTTCCCGACTCCAGTAGCTGCCATGCAACCACAAACCATCACACTCCTACTATTTTTCACTGTTGGTGTAATATTTTTTTCTAAAAGGACTTCTCCCGCTCTCCTCCGCACTTTCTCTCATCCATCAGATGAAAATAGGTTTATTTTTGTCTAGTCGCTAAATAATACGTTATTACATTGCTTTAAAGTCCAATTTGACCATTCCTCTGCCTTTAATGACCTATATTTGATATTTTTAGAAGAAAGAAGTGGCAATATTTTCGGTACTGTACTTTTGAATCCTAGCTCTTTTAGAGCACTTTGAATCTTAATAACAGAAACAGCCTTTCTTCTTCCATTTTTAGCTCAATCATTAGTTGTTTGCTTGATTTCTTTGGATTTTCATCCGCGCATCTTTCCAAAAACTCCTTATCCTCTTCATTTAAAATCGATGGACGTCCACCACCTCACAATTTCTTCACAGTACCATATTTTTTGAATTTAGATATAGTATCATGGATAGTTGACTTTGGTAGCATCATTTTTTGTATTTCTCTTTCGGATAAACCATCATTGTGTAATCTTACAATTTCAAGTTTTTCAGCTAATTTTTATTCTTGTGTATCCATTTTTTTACTCGAGTTATTTATATAAGTTTCTTAATTTATTATATTATAATAAAATAGGAATATGATATAGTGATCAGGTTTTTTCTAAGCAAGCTATTTAGAAAAATGTGATTCTTAATTAAAATTAAATACAAAGTAAGAATGTTAAAATCATAAATTTATGTAATTTAACATAGTTTTTCAAAATACATATGTTATTTTTATTCAAAATTTAATATAATCGCATAATTAATAAAAAATATGTGTGATCGGAATTTTTCTTGGCTGAATGTATATCCAATTTTCGTTTCTTAGAAGACACTTTTGATTGAAATCATCGATATGATTTTTTACTGGATCTGCACTATATCATTCGATGATGATTCGATCAGGGTTTTTGGAATTCACCATTAGTAGCCAATCTAATAATTTCTAAATCTTCGAAAGCGACCAAAAAGACATCATGAAGCTAATCATTTAAAAATGATGGATTACTAGGAAATATAAGTTGAATAACTTTCTCTACATATTCACATTGTTTGCCTTTATTATCATAAAGTTTTAGACTGCTATTATCTCTGTTAAGTAAATTGTTGAATGCGTTTTGTATAAAATTCGGCAAGGTTTTCTTTCAAGAATCTCTCAACAATTTAAAAGACTGATTAATATTAATAAAATACAAATATTTTTTTATCAGGATACTTAGATAATTATTGTATTTTATATATTTGCTTCAGTTTATAAACAAAATCTTAATTCATAGGCTAAAAAATGTATCCATGATCAGATGGTGTACAAATCGACCGTCTTTGCTTCGAAATTAAATACAGGGTGTAGCAAGATAATGTTCCGATCGTTTTTATGTAAATAAATATTTTATATAATTTGAGATTTAAAAAAAAATTTCAGAAAAAGTGGTTATAAACTATACAAAATCCAAAGATTATCTTAAACAATAAATTTATAATGAATTCAAAAATTGACTTCAAAACTTACACTTTAATAAATGTACTTTCCCAATCTGGAAACACGAATAAATCAATAAGATAACTTTTAAAAGAAAATACAAATGTATCACTTAGAAGTATATATAACGTATTGAAATTTAATAAGAAGAAATTACGAGAATTTGAATCTGGAGTATCAGAGGTCTCAAAACCCTATTCTCGAAATGCTCAAACGTTATATTTAATTAAAAAGTAGAGATAGAGGTCAATAAAGCAAATCCGCCATCGCAAAATACCTTAGCTAATAAGCATAATGATTCAGTACGTACAATAGGAAGAATAATTCATCAATATTTGCAATTAATACGCGTAAAAAATCAAAGGTTCACTCACTTCAGCCTCATCATAAAAAGAATAGAAAAACAAACTCTCGTATGCTTTATGAAAGGCATCTGGCAGGAAATCGAGCGGAATTCTGTGTCACTCTTGACGAGGCGCTTTTTAGTATCCAAGATTGCAATGGATCCAGAAAATTTACTATTCTAAGGATAAAGATGAGACAGAAGAATATGCGTGAGCTAAAAAGGAAAATTTTTGTAAGAAGTTCATGGTAGTAGGTGCTTTAAGTGGTAGAGGTTGGCTTCTACTTATTAAAATCCCACAAAAAAAACCATTATTGCTGAGTACTATTTAGAGTATGTATTGAAACCTCTTTTGGAAAAAGAAATACCAAAGCTTTACGAGGACGATACAAATAAAGTTTTCGTTCATCACGATGCAGCATCTTCGCACACCGCTAAATTCACTGCAGATTACGCGGAGAGATTTAAAGTAATAAATGGAATAACAATCATATCAAAAGAAGAAATCCAAGTAAAATCACCTGATTCTAGTCCAATGGATTTTTATGCTTTTGGAATCTTAAAACAGAAGCTTTACAATATAAAGGCTGAAAATCTCAATTCTTTTGGAAACAACTGAAAAGTGTGTGGTGAAGAATAACACCAGAAATGTGTCTTAATGTATTTGATTCTTGGAAAAGAAGACTTCGTTCAGTATCAGAATTGAACGGAGAACATATTGAAAACACTTCTCAAATTCACAAGAGACCTATAAATTTTCTATATTAAATTAAACTTTCGAAACTTTTTGTTGCCACGCCCCTGTAGTCCATCATAATTATAAATACTATTGTTTATAAGTAACAAGGCGGTTGGTTTTATATCATTCTTAGATGAATTTTTCCAAACATGTACTAGAAATTCATTATGAAACCAATATTCAAAGATGTCATAAGTAAGTAAAACATTATCTGATATTTTAGTATGTATTCCTTGTACATCTGTTTCTGCATAATTTGGAAGATTAGAGTTCTGATGATTGTATATAACAAAAAGAGGGACCTTGTTACTTCCATCTCCATTTGTACATGAAAGTAAAGTTAATCATTCTTCTAATGATTTATCGAATATAAATATTGAGTTAATATTTTCAAAATTTTCTATAACTGGCTTTTTATAAAAAATAAAGAATTCTGATATCGTATAAATCTGACTTTGATCAAGATTCATGTCGGCTATAATACCCTGAATTCTATTCCTTTCTTTTTTTAATAAGTAGGATATCAGTTTTGGTTAATAAATTATTAAATTTAATACCAAATCTTCTGAATAAGATCTTTCCCATGAGTCAGGCAGTTTGTGGTTTAAAATATACTTCTTGTTAAATTGATTAATCTTGGTTTTAAAATTCTTAGTCGAAATAGAATGCTATTTTTCTTTTGTTTGTAGATCCAGAAATCAGCCATTTTTTCTAGTTTTGAGAATTTTTTGAACTTCAAATTAGATAAGGTTGATTTATCTGGTAGGGCAATTGTAGAATCTATAGACCCCACATAAAATTTGTACATTTGGCATTTTTTAAAAGTAAAATTTAATAATAATCACCATCTTTAGATAAAACAATTTGACTTCTTTTTATCCATTCTAAAAATGATTTCTTAAAGTCTTCAGGTTCTAATAAATCGATGTTTGATTTAAAAGCATCAAAAAGCTCGTCTTCAGAAAGATAATATTTTTGCTAGTAGGAAACAGCCAACAATCACACGGGGATAAATCTAGACTATAAGGAGGGTGTTCTAGTCTTTTTACTCCTTCTTTACCATTTATGTAGTTGGTTACAAGTCCAGAAGTGTGTGGCCGTTCGTTATCAAAATGTATAACTAAATTTGAAACAGAATGTCTCACATCCGAATTTCCCCATTTTTTACTAAAGGTTCAATACATGACTCTTTAAACCACATCGCATTGGCTTTTTCTCCTTTATTAAGCAAAGTAATTGTTTCCACAGATTTTCTAGAAAAAAATACACACACCATAATTTTCTTATCAGCCATGGATTTTTTAGTAATTGGTTGTGGCGGAAAATCTTTTCCGGCCCAAACTTTGTATTGCGGCCCAACAAGTGGAGCATAGTATCTTAGCCATGTTTCATCCCCGATGACTAGGTTATAGGTAATTTTTTTATCTATATCTCCATACTTATTCAAGAAGTTATTGCAAAAATCAATACGAGCTTGTTTTTGATCTTGATTAGGAGAAAAGGGAAACCTTTTCAAGTCCAAGGTTATTATTAATATATTCTCTAGTTTTAGTCATAGAAGAGCTCATAACTACAGCTAATATTCTAGTAGATATAGTAGGGTTTTAATTAATAATTCTTAGAATTTTGGAATCATACTCTCCTGGTTCTGTGTTTAGAGGCCTTTTAGAACGCGGCTCATCTTCAAATGAAGTATATTCAAGTTTAAAACGTCGCATCCAGTTGCAAATAAATGATCTTGAAGGATAGGTATGTGGGTATAATCTAATGAATTCTTCATGAATTTTAGAAATTGATTTATCGTTTTTAAAGTGATTGTACACAAGTATCCTAAAATAGAGTCTATCTTTAATTTCCATTTTACAAAATTTGTTAAAAATATTTTTGGCTTTTTATAGAAATTATAAACGAGAAAAATACTCTAAATAAATAAAAAATAGATCAACAAAACAAGAAAATCATCTATTTTTAATCAAATATAAACAAACAAACAAAATACAAAAAACGAACCCAAATATAAGGATTTTATGGGAGGCCTATAATATTTCATTTTGTTTCTGAATCAATCTGTACATAATGAATTGCGTTAATCTAAATTTTTCCATCGTTTCTTTACGACTTTTGCATTATAATAGAAGTTGATTATGTCTCTCTTTTTCTTCAACATTGTTCGTAGCATTTGAAAATTTTATTGAAGCTAGATCTTGCACAAATTTGACTTTTACATGTGCACCGGCCAATAGTTTTGACATGGTACGGATATAATTGATACTTCAAAGAGTCATTTCATAAGATATACAGATTTCTATAATGGATGTTTAAGCCTAATCAAATATTTTATTGCAAACGATAACGACCTTATCAAAAGAAGACTTTAAAAGAGTTATCATACAAGGAACCATTCTATCGGTAAACCGATCCTTAAACGAAAATAAACTACAGAATAAATACCGAAATAGTTGAATCATCGAAATCTTCTTCGAGATCTAAAGCAAATACGTGCTTAAAACAATCAGTCTACACAAATTAATTTGGTATGGATACGGTGAATTGTAAGTCTAAGAAAGTTGATTTAGCTTGTGGAAGAATAAAACAAGGAAGAATTATCCCATCAGTGTAGTTAAACAGCTTGGTAACACCGACATTGTCGAATGTATTCTAAAATCTAAGAAATATCTATTACTGATTTCAACAAGAACTCCAAAATCACCTTCTTGTTAATCTTCAAAAACTCTATGATATAATCAATGAAATATGATTAGTACCTGGATATTGCGCATCCAGTGGGATTTGAGATAACCGTATTTCCTTATTTCCTCTATAAATTTCGATATCTCCTAAATAAGCATAACAGACCAATTCCTTTTCTTCATTGATATAAAGGGCTTTCGATATTGCTTCAACCTCCCTAATTATTATAAGGATTTGTTTTACATTACTTTAAGCTAATTATATCAACATTTGGAAAGTAAGTTCGATATTCTTTTAATGTTTTGTATATTTTTAGTAATGAAAAATATCCATGGTCTATAAAAATGAATACAAACACTGAAGTTGATTACACGCCTCAAGATTGACTTGGTTAAGCTATAAATAATGATTCTTTGAGTTTACCTTTCTTTTGCTGCTTTTTAATTTCGTATACTTTGTACTGATTGAAGAGAAAAGGTAGACGAATCTTTCAGAAACAGAATCATTTAGCTTAGAATGAATGTGCATGTTGGAGAATGAGTAATTTGTACTTATTTCAAAGCTAAAGATAATAACCGATGGGTAAAATGAATTACCTTTCATAAATGGCACGTTGATTGCAAGGCAGAGCTTCGATATTTACTGCGTGGCCATTTTAATCCAACATTCTAATCATTCTGTATTCATAAATGCTAATGGATAAAGCGAAATAAAAGCAGTACTTGTCTTCGATCTTTCTTCTTGGCTCGCTTACATAAACAATAGTTCCTTTTATATTCACTTCTTTTCCATCTTTCAATCCCTCGATTTGTGAGAAATCTGTATCAAAAGAAAACAAAGGAAGAATGGTCGAGAAAGAGTCTTAAACGATATTCAAATAATGGTTACTTTTAACTTCAATTTTACGCAATTCATTTTTATCCATTATCAAAGATGCATTCAAAAGTGATTCGGTATCTTTTCTTTCATAAATATAAAAGTTTTTCATAATTATAACATCATTGACATTAACATAATTGAAGAATTTGATCACCTGCTTTTGCCAAAAAAAAAGTCGAACAGAATGAGATTTGTCAACTAAAAAGCATAACTAATATTTGGGGATACCAATATCGATAAAGAAATATATTGGACATTGTTGTTTGTTATTCTCCATTCTCATTATTTTCGATTTGTTTTTGATCTTTGATACTATTGAATATTCACATAGTTTCTTCTTAGCTTCTACTAAAACATTATCAATAGCTTGCTCTATGGTAAATATTTCATCATCTAAATCCCCCTATATTTGTTTATACTATAAAAGGTTTACTGATTCGCCATTATATAAAGCAGAGCTTTCATAAAATGGAATAATCACATCATCGTTTAAAGATTCTAGATAGAAACTAGATCTTGAAAAGTTATTGATATAAGGGTAAGAAAAAGTCTCTTCCAATTCCTATCATAAAAATAGTGTTAAGTTGGTGATAAGGTGATTACATCTAAGTTTAATCTAGTTTTTATATTGTTGTAAATATCAATTTTCTTTAATACAAACACATTATAAACTTTTGTGTCGATTGTTAAGTTAATAAATTCCTTTTCTAACATCTAAAAATACAAATTCAGCGCAAAGAAATACTTTTATTTCTGATCCTTCAGTCATATAACCTTTTAATATATAATGATTCAAAGTAGGTTCTAAAGTACATCTTAACTATTCATAACTATAAAGCTCTTGTGTAGTTTTACTTTAAATTCTGTGTCATGGATATAAACATCGAATAATTCTTTAGAATTAGCAAAATAATAAGATCCAAATGAATCAGGCGAATCTATAAAAATTATTGATCGAGACTTATTTACATCTTTGTATAGCTCCTATGAACACTTTAAATCTTCTTGTTTCTATTGATTTTATTCCTTCTGGCGTTATTTGATCGACTATCATAAAATTTGTATTTTATAATTGGATGAATGCAAACCCACATAAAGTTTTATTGAGTAAATGCATAACTTTTCAACTTTATACGAAATAAGAGACTTTAAACCGGATATTAAATTCATGATTTACGATGCGAGTCGTATTATTCAACTATCATGAGTTATTTAAAGTTAAAATATAGTTGTATGTATTAATCGTTGCCATAACCGATAGTTTCTTAGTGAAAGATGACAAGTTCAAAGGTTTCTGAACCAAAAACCAAAACATAATTTGACCAATCAAAAAGATGTTCAAAGCCCAACAGCGAAATATCAAAAATCAAAGAGAACAATTCTCAACTACAATAAATTTATATATAGAATTACCTAAAGAAGAAATAAACCTAGAAGAATTTAAAGATTTTTCTTTAGATCGTATAAAATGTATACCCTTCCCTCAAATCCTTTAGTTTTGAAAGGCTTGGAATCTGCTCAACAAAGAGGTAAGTTCGATCAAGACATGAATGATGTTTATTATGCACTTACATCTAAATATTTTTCTAATATGGAAATTTATTTTCGGAAAAGACACTTTTTCGGGAATTAAAACAGACCCTAAATAAATTTTCAACCAGTTTGTTGGTAAAATAAATTAAACAAACATTTTTTGCTTTATATTAGCGTTTATTAGATTACAGTTACTAAAATGAACGTAAGATATTTACCGTATGATAACCAAAACATTAATAGTCAAGAATCACCAACAATACTCCAAAAATTAGTTAAGACTATATTAAAATTATTCAACAAAACACCAAAAAACGAAAGATATGCAGTTTTATCGATAGTTGCAGGCGAAATATCGAAAAAGGATATGAGAAAAAGTGGTTTTACTTTCTCAAACACTATGTACAAGACTGCAAAAAGGAAAAAAGGAGATGATGAAATAGAAAATAGGGGAAATTATCAACCAGAATCTAAAAAACAAAAAGGTGAAGATATAGAAGAGTTAATTAATGAATATTTGACCAAATATTCTGAGGTAACATCAAACTACATAGAAATCAGCCTGTATTAAATTTCCAACAATCTAAACTATATATTTATAAGAAAATAATGGCCGAAAACCCAGAAATTAACCTAAGCTTGTCTACATACTACACTCTATGCCAAAAATACTTCAAATATTTGAAAAAGAAGACGGATATGTGTGATATCTGCGTAAATGGTAAGAAACTTGAAAGGAGGCTAGGTGAAAGTTCTCAGGACAAACGAGTAAAGTTCTACAAAGTCCATGCTGAGTTAAAGATCAAAAAGGCTACTTTAGACAAAGACTAGAGAACTTGGAGCATGATGAGTGCGTGGTACTCATGGATTTCAAACAGAACTTCAAGATCGGTGGGGGGACCTGTGAAAATATCCCAAGCATACTACAACAAATCTTCTGTATCTTGTCTCGGCTTCTGTGTCATCTATAAAGTGGCGGGAGAAATAAAGAGGAGCTACTATAACTACCTCTCAGAAGTTATTAGTCATGATTCCCACTATGTCAAGAGCTGCCTCAGGAAACTGGAGGAGGCAAAGCTGAGAATTTTCTCCAAAATACATTTCTGGTCAGATAATGCAAGCCATTTTAGATCCGAGGAATTATATACTCTTGGAGCTACCTACTAAGAATTACTTCACCTCCCAGAATATATTTGCAGAATATCACGGAAAGTCAGATATAGCCGGGACTTCAGACTTCTGCAGAAAGTCTTCGACGAATTTGAAAGAAAGAATGACGTGGATTCTATATACCTTGTGTCTTAATGTTTCTGGGAGTTTTTCTTAGAGGTCAACACCGATGCCCACTTTGAGATCTACGAGAACCCTGGTAGAGAGGACCTGGTACAAAAGCTCCGCATAAAGGATGCCAAGCAATACATGTCCCTCTACGCCGACTCAGGTACCATTTATGGAAATTCGGTATCTAAATTCCAGGGGTCAAGCCATCATAAGCTGGGGCATAGCTGGTCCGCTCCAGAGAGAGGAGGGAAAACAAATACGTCCCTAAACTGAAACCAGATAATGGTTGGGTGGTTTCCTCCTCTCAATTAAAGATCATGGGTAAAAGGGTGATGCTCAAAACCTAAATGTGATAAGATGGGTAATCCAAGGAGTATATCGTTGACTAGGGGCTGTTATACTTCTCCCCGTAATGTAATTACCTTATCGACCTCGGTTGGTACCGTTTTCCGTGATCTAATAAAAAAAACAGTTAGGTGGGGTGTGGAAACTTCAAAGTTTTAGTTTCTGAGCAAAGTCGGAGAAATTGGTTGAAAAAACTTGGAAAATTTGAGAATTCATAAATCCGCTAGTGTACGCGTCGTTTGAAGATTGACCAAGAAAAAAAGTGGCGTTGGGAACTATTTCTCCTGAAAAAATATAGTCAAGAGAGTACGTTTCAGAGGAATTTATGAAGCCGAGTTGAGATTTTTGGTTGATATTTTTTGAGAATATTGGATTTCTCCTAGGGGTATTATGCCTTAATTACTCGTTAAAGCTATTAGTTAAAACATGAATTTTATAAATCTTTTTATATAAATTAAAGTGATTCTTTTATTTACTTCTAAATTTCTTATGTTAATTTTTCAATAATTTTGAAAAAGTTGATCAAAAAATAGCCCTAAATGAAATTTACCGAATTTGAGTTTATCAATAACTCAGATTAATTAAATTATGGCGAAAAGTCGAAATTCTGTAACAAACAACAGGAATAGTATTTAAATCTAAAAATTCAATCGAACAAATTTGATTTTAGTATGTTTTTATTTTATCTGTTTTTGTTTTTTAATATTGAGTTTATGATAATTAAAACGAAATATTAAGTTATTTTCAATTTTTAATTCAATTACAGTCATAATTTGATCCAAAAATAGGTAATTCTTTGTTTAGTGACCTTAAACAGGAGATTAATGATCAAAATATCAATCTTAATTCAACCAATTTTAAATGAATTTTGCATTGCATTATTTTCATCTTAAATGGGGTTATAAATTTAACTTCCGGTTTTAAAAACTGTTCTAAACAAAAATAAAGTGACATATGTGTATAAAGGGCTCTGTTATCTAATTGCAATTGCTTGCTAATGTGAAATCCCATTTGTTGGAGTTGGCGTGAAAAATAAAGTTATAAATTACACTTTTTTGTTATTGATAATCATTAAAAATGTTTAAAAAGTCCGAATTTATATAATTTGATAATGGAGGCTTGGACTTGTGAGCTTTTTAGTTACACAAATTGATCACATTAAAAGTGTAAGGATAAAGACAATTATGTTATACAATTTCATTAAAAAGTATTAATTCTGTTTTAGTATTTTCATTAAGTATCCAAAAAAATTATGTAGGAGTAAAGATGAGGGAATTGCATTTTGTAAATAAAAATCATTAGCAAAACATCCTGAATTAAAAATTTATTGAGATTTATCAATCACAAAGCGATCAACCGTTTGATTATTGATAGAAATAGCCTCCCAGACCAACTTCTTCTTAAACAACTGCATTTTGATAAAGAAATGATTCAAATAAGTAACATTATAAAAGCCATAATTTTCCACTCGGTCATAATCCAACCCACCACCTCCGCCACCAATAATGCTATAGATAAGCTTGTTTTTAAGGCCACGTTGATAATTGTGTTGATGGGCTCCTATAACCAAATCAACACCATGTTTCTCAAATAAAGGGACGTATCTATTTCTAATAAAAGCGCCCCAATATTTCTCACCCTTCTGGTTCCAAGTGATAGGATCCCAATATTCGATGTAAGGCGCTATATGGACTAAAATGATCTTAAACTTGGCCTTTTGAAATGATGGCCTCCTCAATTCGGCTTGGAGCCACTTGTCTTGTCCTTCATCATCATAATTAGATTCTAAAACGAGCCACCTTGAATTAGAAACGGTAGTGGCGAACCATTTATTCTCTCTCATAAACAAGTATTTATTATCTCGGTCATTCCAATCGTGATTGCCTCTTGTAAATATCATTGGGTTTGTACTTCCTAAGTTGTTGTTTTTTTTGGATACTAATGGACTAAGAAATTCACTTCTCCAATCATCTTGATCGTCTACATTCTGGACGGAATCTCCTCCGTGGAATAGATATTCTGGTTTGTGCTCTTTGGCTAGTCCTACTAGGCGGTTGAATACGGTATAACTTCTTTGATTATCTGCAAATCCTGCTAATACAATTGGTTTATCGTCTTTGGGTGATGGATTGAAAATGAAGCTATAAGCCTCGGACAGAAAAGGGCTTGAAATTTGATAAGTATAATTAGTATTCTGTCTTAGTTTTGGCGTCATAAATTTGTATACATAACCCATATTACTTTTTCGTCTTTCTGGTTGCAATCGAGTCTCCTTTCTTGAATGTGATTCGTATAATCTTAATTCCGTATCTTTATTACAAGTTAATTCTATAGAAATAAGCATTTCATTCTCGTTATAAATGTGTATAAACGGCTGCGTTACTATATAACATCTATTGGTCAATCTATACCATTTCAGGTCCAAGATGGCACTTACCAATAACAAAATGGGAACTATCATAAACAAAATGGGAACTATCATAAACAAAATGGGAACTATCATAAACAAAATGGTATTATCAGAATCAAAGTGGTATTATCAGAATCAAAATGGTAATTATCAGAATCAAAATGGTAATTATCAATCAAAATGATAATTATCAGAATCAAAAGGGTAATTATCAGAATCAAAATGGAACTTTTGGTAATATGCTTTTAAAATATATATTATGCGCTTTAGGAACGATTCAACAGCATTTCCGAGAAACAATTAAGCCTCTAAAGTAGAAGATTTGATTAACATAAAAATGATAAAATACGTCGCCGTGAACAGCACACATTATGAAATGGTACAAATATTGAATTATTAGGGCCTTAATAAATAATCATTAACCACATTATGAAAACTTACTGATGGATATTTTATTTCGACATAAATGTTGCTTGACTTCTACATAAAAATTTCATTTTAGATGTATAATACTCAAGCATGGGGATATCGATTCTGAAAAAAATATTCATCAATCAAAAT
>NIPM01001617.1:0-16998 GCA_002738285.1 Holacanthella duospinosa
GTCTTGAGTTCTCGCTGTATTTCTGTAGAGGTGGACCATTTACAACTTGTTGCTAATCTTCCAATATATTTTTCATCATACTTATCTAAGACCCGACGACCACCTATTATAGGCTCTGGAGTATTTTTTTCAACTCTATTTATTACTCTGGACACTGTTGCTTGTGAAACTCCAACAATTTCAGCTATTTTTCTTGAAGATTTTCCATTTAAAGCAAGTTTGTTAATTCTTGTTTCAATTTTCTTCAATGTTCTTCTTGTCATTTAAATAAGCCTTAATACCTTCTGCTAAGTATTTGAAATAAAAATGAACAATTTTGTGGTATTTTACAATGTTCTAGAATGAAAAATTTGTAAATTAATTAAATTCTTCAAAACACTGAATCACCTACTTTCAACTTTGAGGAATCATATCTCTATCAATATTTAAATATATCTATAATATTTGGATAAGTTATAGAAAAAGGCTTTATCTATCTAATATATGAGTATTTTCTTGCTTGAAGTCTTACTCATTCATGAATTACCATTTAAGTTCGAATTTCCCAAACACTGAATTACTTTTGACGGGCAGTGTAGCATAAAAAACTATACAACCTTTGTACTTCATATATGGCATTTCTTGATATCGTTATTTTTAATGAGATTGTCAGAAAAAGGCTTAAAAAGACTGGTATCGTTTTTTAGACCATTTATTGACATTACGTAAACATTTTCATTAAAGATTGAAATATAATGATAATACCAATTAATAAAAATAATTGGCATACCAAGACTTTCATTAATAAAAAGAATGTATAAATAAAAAACATGTTCAAAACATCGAAAAACTATGAACCTCTATTATTTTACTAGTTTGATTGGAATTTTTCAGTCTATCAGCTTAGAAAAGACAGTCAAAATCTCAATAATTGGAGTACCTTCTGAGCTCGCCAAAATGGTAGTTTCTAAAGGCAACAAGAAAGGAGGCCAAAAAGCAATCATAAAGGATGAAAAATATCGCAAGAATTTTTTTCTTAACTTAGGTTTGAAAGATGAATTCCTCATTCTTTATGGCAATTTAGTTATAGCACAATTGGTTTATTCCCCAAAGAAAGGAGCTCAAAGATGTTATTATACAGATTTGGCAAATAAAATCTCTCATAGACCAATTGTGATTCATTCTTACCATTTTGAATTTTGGATCTGGGTTTGTACTCAATAAAAGTTTATTTTTATTTGGAAGGAAATTTTTGAATGAAATATTATGCCGTTTTACGCAAAAAGGTAAGCGAATTTTAATTAATAATAAATATGCAAACTAATATCTAGTGCCAAGATTTATATATAATGTTTTCTATAAATTAAGCTTTATTTTTAAAGCATACTTGTTCAAATTACTATAATGGGTAACTTTCAAAAATTAAAGAATTCAATAACCGATAAAGAACAATGTGTCTTTATCAACTTTGAAGTAATTCTAGTCCACAGTTCGGGAATAATACACAAAGATTTGGTTAAAACGATAGGAGAAAAGGCCTATAAATATAATACATTGAAAAAGATGGTTTCTAAGTTTAATGAGGGCCAAAATTGCGTTGAAGACACTAGAGGAGGCGATACAAGCAATCATTTAATAAAAGAAAATATAATTGAGAAAATTAAAGAATATCTTGCTCAAAGTAGAGCCTGGTCGTGCCTCAAACTTTCCATGTTAGTAAATTGTAGTAAAGCTACTGTTTATCGGTATTTAACGGAAGATTTACAAATGAAAGAATTATTGAGCAAATAGGTTCCTCATTTTCTCACACAGGAACAAAGAGAACATAGAGTATTAGCATGTAGATATAATTTTGAGCAGTTATCAAAACAAAAAACCCTAATAAACAGAACACTGGCTATAGATGAAACTTGGCTTACTTTATATATGCAACCTCAGCGTGACCAGTCTCCATTTTGGAGAACTAAGGACGAAATCCCACCACAAAGTGTAGCACAATCAAAATATCAGAGAAAAAGAATGCTTATAGTAACAATGGATTATAATGGTGTTGCATATTGGAAGCTTTGTGCACCTAAAGAGACGGTAACTTCAGAAGTCTATATAGGCTTTATTAATGAAGTTTTACTAAAATGGCTACCTGATAAGAAATTCGAGTATCCTATGGTTTTACAGGATAATGCAAGTCCTCAAAATCAAAGCTTGTAATGGATTTTATTGATGATAACAAAATCCGCACTTGGTATCACCCTCCATATAGTCCAGATATAAGTCCACCTGATTTTAATTGTTTTGGTAAATTAAAGAGGAAGTTAAGGGAAAATGATTATGACAATTGGGAAGAGTTGGAATTACAACTAGAGAATATTATCCAGGAACTTAATATAAAGTGTCATATGAATGGTATTCAGCAGCTAGCTGAAAGATGGAGCGATGTAATAAAAGTAGAAGGTTCATATATAAACTAAAAAGTTTCATATTTTCAAATTTTTTATTTAATTTTTTCCTTTACTTCTTTGCGTGAAAAGGCGAATAGTTGGAAATAAAATATTTAAATATCATTTGGTTAAAATATATTTTTAATTTTTATCAACCAAAATAGCTTTTTATATAATTATTAAAACTTTTCAACCATAATTCTTCAAGAATTTACTCATTTTATCAACCAAATACATTATAATTCCTTCAAAAATTTTCTTCCATTTAGATTTTAAAGTATTCTCGAATCATGTGTCGCGAAGAGTTTTCTGTTTTGTCTTTAAATTGATGAGTCATTAACGATTCCATAAATTATGTATGTAAATAATTTGCTTTTTTCGTCTCTAATGTTAAATATCAATTTTTCAAGGGAAATACTGCTGACCGCCTGGAACTTTACTACAAACCTAACTAATTTTTTAAAGTCGAAGAAATATAGTAAATTCGAAAAAATTCAATTTCACATATTTAATTATATGGTTGCATATTAGTTTGAGAAAGACGTTTGAGCTACTGGCAACAAATAGTGGAGAATTTAAATGGGACAAGACTCGTATGGATTGGGATGGAAAATTAAATAACGTGATTAGTCGAATTGTTGAAATTAATGAAAATGAAGTGGAGAGCCTAGTTGAAAATGAAGAACTAATGGATGTTTATTTTGATAATGAAACTACAAATGCCGATGAAGATGTGGAATGGTTTGACAGTCAATAACTATTTCAAGTACCTAAGTGATAAAACGTTGCTTTTTAATAAACTCATTAATATGGGACAAAATTTTCTTACATAATTATATTCTAATTGGTCGAGGAATTTTAGTTTCTTGAATGAATAAAATAGTAAGAATGAAAATAAATTTATGTATTTACTATCCATAAAATATCTGTTAGTTATAATTCTTGCTATTTTAGTTGCTTCCTCAACCTATTTTCACTGTGATGCATTAATATGAAAGAATTATAACTTTTGCAAAAAATGAATTTGATTATAAACATAAAGAAAAATACAATTTTATACAAGAAAATGTTTTTTTCTTAAAATTTATTGGATTTGATTTGATATTTCTCCAGTTAATTATCTGTCTTATAAATAGGATTGAATTAAATTGGTGTGAAAAAATGGGACAAAATTTTTGAAAGAAACCAATCATTTTGGTTGAAGAATTCAGTATAATTCTCGAAAGAACTTTATTATTTTGGTTGAAAAATTTCAATAATTACATAAAAACCTGCTTTGGTTGATAAATAAATATAACTTATACTTATTTATCAACCAAATAATACATATATTTTTTATTTCAACCAAAATATTAAGATTTCTTCAAAAATTTTGTGCCAAATGAAAGAGAATCTAGGACAAAATTTATCAAAAAAATAATGGTCTTATGGCTTGCTATTGTTCTTATTCGATAAAGGTGAGTGAAGTCTATAAGGAATTGAAAGCAATAAAATCATAAATCATGTTTTATTAACCTTTTGCCGGTTTGAATAATTTTTTGCAATTATGGAACAATAATTCTGAAATATTAGAATTCTAAAAAGTGCATTCAGAAAATTTTTATGCTGCATTTTTGAATTTTAAATTTTGTGTTTATGGAATTTTAAGAACTTGAATTTATAATTATAATCGAGTTATAAAGTTTATATTTAAGTAGATATAAATACATTTTAATATCGATAAATTTAGAACCATAAATGCAACAGAATTCCCTCATTATGGATTCAATGGACTTACTTAAACCCAATACATACCACAGTATACTCCATATTAATACATTTACTTGAATGCTTCACCAATAATTTGTTTGAGCCTAAAAGTGGTTTTCCATCAACTGTTTGTGTTATTATGTTTCCTAATAAATTTTCAAATTAATAAATCATTTATTTAAATGATAATCTCGAAAACATCCGAACACACAAAGAGGTTTCTGGCATTTTGAGCATTCACAATGTGTGGCCTTTCTTAATGAGTTTTGTTTACAATAATAGCAATCTTTTCTAATCTCTATTGGCTTTGGGAAGTGATCATTTAAAGTGTTTTGGAACCCATTTGGATCTAAAGACCCATTTTCAGATTGGTCACAAGAATTGGATTGAGCATTCTTTTTATTTGAGTATATTTTCGCAATTTCATTTATTATTGTTAGTAAATAATCCAAATATTTGACATGTTGATTAAGAAATTGCTTTTGGAGACAAAATGAATTATATATAGCAATGTTCAATAAATGAAATGTGATTTTTGTTGTCCATTTTTGCGACTTCTTATCTATTCAATAATATGATATCATTTGATCTATATGGTCTACACCTCCCATGTAAGAGTTATAATCTTGGCATATATTTGTAGTCTTAATAGGTTTTTCTTTTTTTTATTTGACATTACATTGATTTCTTGAGCTATAAAATCCCGGCTATTATGTACATTAGACATAAAAATCACAGCTGCATTGTCGTAAAATCCAAAGACATTGACCCCATTTTTTGATTTAAGGATGGTATTATTTTTATCTATACCCTTTTTCATATTTTCAGGACCACCACGACCTTCCCTTAGTGTTCCGCAACAATAAAATCCACTTTTTTCTAGATCTTTGATTAGATTGAAGGATGTATAAAAATTATCGAAGTATAAATGATAATTTAAATTTTCATAATCAAATACCAAGCTCTTAACTCTGTCAATTATAGGTACTTTTTCGCCATGATATAATTGCAATTTAAGCACATAGCCAGATATAGATTCACAACAGCAATACAACTTTAGACCTCTTTTAGCCGCTTTAAGAGGAAAGTAACATTTTCTACCACTTTTACCTGTTCATTTTGCTAAACTCTCATCAACACAAATCTCCTTTCTAGGAGAATAAACACCAGAAAACAGTCCGTTAAAGTAGTTAATTAAATAGTCTAGAGGGCTCAAACTTTTGATTTTGTTATGTTCAATATACTTCTCTCCATCAAAAACGTGTAAGTATTTTGAAATTTCTTTTAATCGAGAATACTTTAATAGAGTTGAAGGGAAATTNTCTCCATCAAAAACGTGTAAGTATTTTGAAATTTCTTTTAATCGAGAATACTTTAATAGAGTTGAAGGGAAATTCTGGAAAAGGATATTGTCTTTTTTCGTAGAATAATGTTTATAACTAGGTAATTTTGAAATTCCCATGTACGTAATAATACAAATGAGCATTTCTATTTCCTCTATGGCTATTTTTTCCCATTCTTCAAATTTATCTTCATCCATATTTTTCTCGGCATATTTATTAGATTCTTGGGTGATGTATTTTATAATAAAATCCGTGATAAAAAGTTTATAAAATTCATGAGATGACTTAGGAATAGTTACTTTTATTCTCGATTGTCCAAGCCAATCATTACAACTTATTTCTTCCAATCCGTCTTTCCATTGATCCTCTTCTGATTTTTTTTGACTTATTAGATTTTTTATTATATTTCTGTTTTCTTCTTTCGCAGTTTTTATTTGTTTCTAAAGTATATATGTATCTTTCGTCAAGTTCTATAGGATTGATTGCTGTAGTGTCCATTCTCAATTTAAATCTTGTGTAAACAAGAATTGATTTACAAGATTAGATAAGCTAATAATAAGGCTTCTTCATCCCATTTTTGTATTTTTCAGCCAAAAAATTAGTTTTTTCAACCATTTTACAAACAGATTTGATTTTATTTGTTTCATCTTACATTTATGTTTATTCTGGTTTCTGAATATAAAGTAGCATAAAAACACTTAGGGTACATTTTTCAAATTATAGAGGCCATAAAGATTTTAGTTTTATTATAAAGTTTATCTATTCGAATTTTCACACTCATAGAAACAAATAAAATTTCGCATGTTTCATACTTTGCAAGCTCATAACAGACTACATATCAACTCTATGGATTTTTAATTTGTTGTATAATGTGGATGCCAACTTCATTTTTTCAGTTCTCAAATTTTCATTTTTCTAACTTTCTTTGTTTTCGTTATATTCGCAAAACACATATACGTGTTTTGATTATAATTTTTGAAAACACAAATACGTATTTTCAAAAAATTTACTAAGGGACAAAAAACACAAATACGTGTTTTCAAAAAATTTACTAAGGGACAAAAAAACACAAATACGTGTTTTCAAAAAATTTACTAAGGGACAAAAAACACAAATGTGTGTAAAAAACCGACAATCGGTTAATCTATTTATACATAAAATAAAAATTATCTTTAAATTTGTTTTTCAAAAAGAATAGAAACATCTTTCGAAAATTTTTTGCTATATAAAAGAGTTGGGCGACTATTTTATAAATTAAGGAAATTACTATGAAAATTGTATCTTGGCTGTCTAGAAAGATAGTACAATTTAAAATAAAAGATAGCCAAATAAAAGAGCGTATAAAGCTTCATAATAGTGATCAAAGTTTGTCCCTAAAAGATTCTTCCACCTCACCTGATTCTACATTTTCAAATTTTGCTTTGACAATGTTGGTATAAGACTAAATTCGTTCAAGCTCTTCATTCCTGTACCAAAATTTCGTTATTTTAATAAAACGATTTTCATAATGACTAAGGATAGGCTTATACACTAATAAGAATTAAACGAAATCTCTCCTTTTATAAGCCTTAACTATAATACCAAAAATAAAAATCAACCTACACAGTTCCATCACTATTAGAAAAAGCGATGATTTTGTGATGCATTATTATCACAAGTGATTTAGAAAGGCTAAGATATCTAGTGTAGTATATTATGGTAATAAGAAAATAAAATTAATTTTGATGAAAAGTATTGTTAAGGATAATAATAGATTATATTTTTGTAGACATTTCTTGCTCCAAAAAATCTTTTTTGGTTATTAACAAAGTACAAAATGCGCTATTTAAAATGAAATTGAGTCTTTGGGTTTAATAGAACCTAATTTGTAAAACGAATAATTAAAGTTTGTAAGCTTTAGATGGTTAGTTTTCTTTAAATCAAAATGGTTTCCTAAAGATCACTCTCGTCCCTCCAAAAACTCGTCATATAATCCAAAAACAACTTAAATTTTAGAAAAGATCTGTTTTATCTTGGATAAGCCATGCAATAGCTTTCATTGAATATTTAAATGATTTTTATATAAAAAGTTTCTTAGGAAGGCACCATAGTTAATCATTATTATTTTACAAGACATGGCAATTTATTTTCGTTTAGGGTAATCCCATTTTGATTCTTTGGTTAATTCAACCAAATTATTAACGATTATTGTTCAACCAATTATTGGGGACTACTCTGAACAAAAATAAAGTCATGTTAATAAACTTTTTTATTATCAGTTTAGAGAGAGAAAAGACATACAAATCAAAGCATTAAAATCAAAATTTATTAGGATTGCATGAGATAAGGTCTACTAGCGTATTTTTGAATGACTGTTATATAGTTAGGATTAATAGTGAAAAGGAGTAAGGAAAGATTTGGAAGGAAATTTTTTTGAAAACATGATTTTTTGGTTGAAATAGTTGGAAATAAAATATCTAAATATCATTTGGTTGAAATATACGTAGAAATTATATATTTTTATCAACCAAAATAGCTTTTTATATAATTATTAAAACTTTTCAACCATAATTCTTCAAGAATTTACTCATTTTATCAACCAAATACATTATAATTCCTTCAAAAATTTTCTTCCATTTGTAGAATTATCAACCAAAATGGAAATGACCGGGGTAGCAAAAATTTTCAACCCCTGTAATTGATATAAAAATTCGTCACCAATAAAATAGAACTTAAAACGCAAAGATGGCCAGTACCGAGAATAAAGAACATATGTCAGTAGTAATCTGTGGGCACGTTGATAGTGGTAAATCGACTACAACGGGACGTCTATTATTTGAATTGGGAGGTATTCCAGAAAGAGAAATGGAGAAATTGAAACAAGAAGCCGAAACCTTAGGAAAATCGTCATTTGCATTTGCTTTCTACATGGATCGACAGAAAGAAGAGCGAAAACGAGGACTTACTATTAGTTGTACTACTAAGGAATTCTTTACTGAACAATGGCATTACACGATTATCGACGCTCCTGGTCATCGAGATTTTATCAAGAACATGATTTCGGGAGCAGCGCAAGCGGATGTTTGTGTGCTAATGATCCCAGCTGATGGAAATTTCACCACAGCAATTCAGAAAGAAAACCGTAAAGCCGGAGAGATCCAAGGGCAGACTCGTCAACATGCTCGGTTAATCAATTTATTAGGAGTGAAACAACTTATCGTAGGAGTGAACAAGATGGACTGTGATACAGCAGGGTACAAGGAGTCCAGATATAACGAGATTAGAGATGAGATGAAAAACATGTTGATCAAGGTTGGTTGGAAGAAAGATTTCATTGAAGGGTCCACCCCCATTATCCCTATATCAGGTTGGCTGGGCGACAACTTGCTAAAGAAGTCAGACAAGATGTCATGGTGGAAGGGCATGGATGTCAACTCCATGTCCAGCAAACTTGTGCACATAGACACTTTGCTAGATGCGCTAAATCAGTTTGCTGAATTACCGCCGCGCAAGGATGATGCCCAGGTCCGTATACCAATTTCGGGCGTATACAAGATCAAGGGAGTAGGAGATGTGTTGACCGGAAGAGTGGAACAAGGCAAGTTGGTCCCTAATACTGAAGTCATCTTCTTGCCAACCCACACCACTGCCCTTCCTTGCACTGGAAAGGTCTTCACCATTGAGATGCACCACAAGAAACACGAATCGTGTCATTCAGGCGATAATGTCGGTATGAATATCAAGAATTTGAACAAGGATAACATGCCACGTAATGGTGATGTCATGATCTTGAAGACTGATACTACCCTCAAGGCTTGTAAGAACTTCACCGCTCAAATTCAGACGTTAGACATTCCCAGCGAAGTCAAACCTGGCTATTCCCCTATTGGCTTTGTTCGTTGTGGCCGATCTGCTTGTAAGATTAAGAAGATCAATTGGAAGATTGGTAAGGAAACTGGTGGTAAGAAGATGGAGACTCCACATTCCTTAAAGGCTAATGAAGCTGCTGAAGTTGTTTTTGAGCCTATGCAACCTTTGGTCGTTGATTCTTTCCAGAATTGTGAAGGTTTGTCACGTATTGCTTTCTTGGATGGTAATACTGCAGTCATGTTGGGTAAGGTTACTGCTGTTGAGCATAAATAGTCGTTGAGCTATTAAATTCGCTTTTCTTTTCTTTTTATTTAGTTAGAAATGGTGTCATGTTCTTTACTATCATTTTGAATACAAATGTTTTTTTTGTCCTTCACTAACCAAAGAAATCATGGATTGGATATTAAACAATACTTATTAATAAAATTTTATAATTCTTTGTATACAACCTTTTGTTATTATTGACTTTTGATCATTGTAGGGCAGAATAGATCATTTACTGCTATAATATGAACTCATTTTTAGTAAAGATCTCCAATAACTTTTTTATAATCATTCTCCATTCAACTTAATCTCTTGCTTCGAGCCACTTAACTTAATAAAATTGTCCACAGCTTTTTCCTTTCTAAGAAATTATTTGTCTGTAAAAGAAAAAATAAAGTTGAACCCTTTCATTTTTATGACATCATGTCACTTTAAGTCCCCAATAATTGGTTGATTAATAATTTGGTTGAATTAACCAAAGAATCAAAATGGGAATAAAGTGCTATATAGAAGTTGACATTAAGGATGCTTTTTTCTCCAAGATTTGTATCTAAATAAAAGGTAAAATAGTTTTAAGTTCTATATTTTACACCTTGCTAAGATGGAATTCTTTAAGAAATGACCATCGTCACTATTCAAGAAAAAATAGAAATTGATTTCGATATAACTTTGAAATCCTATAAAATTGAGAGCTAGAACTTTAATAAATGAAATTCAAGCTATTAATGCAATTGTAATGAAGTCTCTTTTATCCGTATGAATTAGTCGACGCAAAATTAGAAGGCTTTAAAGGATGCTAAAGAAATAACTACAAAACACCTTGGTATACGAAGGATAAAGCATGAGTAAGTTTGATGCAAAATTAGTAAAGTTATCTTTAATCATGAAGAATATATGTTTTAATAGAGAAGGAACAACTTAAGTATTTTTATAATTTCAAGCTCATAATACAAAACATTTAGATTAGTGAATTCCTAATGAAACTGTTAAAGAGTAAGTATTGACCTAAAATACTTTAAAAGCTTCAACTTAATGTATGTTTGATGGAGTAAATGCTATTCAAACCTGATAATAAAGAAAAACGCTTAAAGTTGGATTTCAAAAGGAGAATTCTACTGAAATCGAATACAATTGTTGAAATACTCAAAGTCATGGAGTTCAAGTGAAATGGCGTCAGTTGAATAAATTCACTGACTTGGAATGTAAAAATGAACTCGCATTTAAGGCTCTAGAACAATGTTTCCCAAACTGGGTTTTAAAAAATCGTAGATAGAGAAAATTGTTTTGAAATATTCGTGGGAAAAATGAAGAGAATCAATAATTAAATGGGGTGTGTTAAGTTTATATTATATAAATCAAAATAATAACCTTTGAATAATTGACATTTTTCATTATAAAAGATCGTAAATATTTGCGTCTTATATATTTGGCACAAAATTTTCTTACATAATTCAATTTTAATTTTAATTTCTTGAATTATAAAATAGTAAATAAATTTACTATCCATAAAATATGTCTTAACTATATTTCTTGCCATTTTAGTAGCTTCCTCATCCTATTTTCACTATGACGAAAGAATTATGCTTCAAAAATTTTGTGCCATTTTATGAGCTTCCAAAAAGAAGATATTATGCTCCAAGTTTCAATACATTGATCCCTTTTCCTTCTTCGTATTTATACCATTTATAGCTGGATTTCGCATATGGAAGGAAATTTTAGAAGAAAATAAAATATGATTTGGTTGAAATATAATTTTCAAATTTTATCAACCAAATACATTCTAATTCCTTCTAAAATTTTCTTCCATATATGTAAAGTTAATTTTCATGTATGCGAAATCCAGCTATAAATGGTATAGTTGAATGAGGGTTTAGTGTGGTTACATCCTTGTGACTAAGAAGAGAATTAGATTATATATCATTAATCGTGGGTACTTAAGATTACAAAGTACTAAAATGGATCCAGAGATTAACGATTTGATTTTAGAATCTCAAGTGCATAATTGATTAATCTTTAAGGCAAATTCTACGGAACACCCCTTAATTTTGGAAAAGCTTTCATTTAAAATAGATCAATTAATGAGCCTTTTCGAAATAAGTTAATCATCAAGCTTGAATCGAGAGGTGTTCCTAGCATGAGGGGTGTTCTGCAGATTTAATTGCATTCTGATAAATTTTATCTATGTTGAAATTTCTTATTCAACAAAACAGTTTATATTTTCGAATTGAGTTTTATAAAGCAAATTTTTGAAAATAACTTAATGTTTTAAAAAATGAAATATACATCAGGTGATTGGTTTGATTTAGCTAAAGAGGTCAATTGTATAAAAAAGTTTGGGAACAAAACATTATATGCCAGAGTTTCTAAGAGATATAAATAAATTCACAATAAGTTGGTTGAAAATCTGGAAAGAATCTGAATTCTATCCCAAATTTCAAATAAAGTTTTAAAAGATGCATTATGAAGTTGACACGCAATGTTCTGTGAATGATAAAAGCAGATAATTCAAAAATAAGAATTTGGAAAAGAAACAAGAATTGTAAAAGAGATTTTATCAAAAAATCCAATAGATATTTCTTTTTAGTTGTAGAAAATGATCAAGTAGAAATCGTCAAATGATTACCAATTTCAAGCATAGACATAAACGCAAAGGATAAACTTGGTAATAGTTCACTCCATTTGGCACTAAGACGAGATCATTTAGTCATGGTTAAATTGTTATCTTCTATTCCAATCATCGATATGATAGAAATGAAATACACGAACATTTCAAAATAATTACGATCAAAAAACGTGGATGTAAATGAAAAAGACAGGTATGGACAAACTGTGCTTTGTACATAAGAAATTTCGAACTGGTAGCATTCTTATTATCAAAAGGCTTAGACAAACTCCACTACATTGTGCATCAGATGGAGGCAACTTGCGAATGTTTAAAACTTGGATGCAAACAAGACTTTTTTGGAAGGACTGCTGCAATGGAAATTGTTCAATGATTAGTTGAAAAATGGACAAACGGCATTTCATTATGCAATAAGAAGCGGACATTTAGAAATAGCTAAGATGATGAAGGCATTAATGAAAAAGATATTTAGCCGCTGGAAACGGATCTTTCGAAGTAGTTCAGCAATTATTATCAATTCAAATAAGAATGGTGATAACCCGGTTCATTTAGCATTTCGTTAAATGTAGTTGAGCTATTGCTACCAAAAATCATCGATATCAATGAAAAGGATGGCTCTGATGATACTGTGAACATTTAAAACCCTATTTTATCTAGTTCAGCATTTATTAAAAAACTTGTCAAATAAGGCCATAATCCGCTTCATGTGGGTGGCATTGCAAATCGCTCCTTTAAGATTGCTGGGATCTTATTATCCAATAACTTAATGGATATAAATCAAAAGAATAAGGCTGGAAGCGCGCCTCTTCATATAGCAACGCAAATCCAACTGGTAAAAGCTATTCTTATCAAAGCAATGTCAACGTATCAAATAAGAAAGGCAAAAACCCGCTTCATGAAAGAGGTCATTTGGATCTATTTGAGTTCTTATTATCTCTTAAGTCGTTGAATATAACAACTCTGGGCGCACGCCCCTGCATGTAGTAGTAAAACATGACTGTTTCCAATCGATTAAACTGATCACTCTGAAAGGAGTCTGTTTATTTGCTATGGATCAAATTGGATTAGATGTAGCAATTGATAAAAAGAATGTGGAAGCTACAAACAAGGCTTTTATAGTCTAAAATGGTCGATTTTGTGTTGGATTTGGCATTAGATTTTGAAAAATATCATTCTAAGTAGACTTTGGCACAGGTAAGGACATGGATATTTAAAATTTGTATCTGGATATTCATATCCGTGCCGACATTTAATTCTAAGTGACTTGGAACTTAAGCTCCATTTTTTTAAATTGGAATAAACATTTTAAAGTTCTACATAGATTGATTTTATTTCGAACAGAAAAAGTTAAAGAAAGTGCTTAAAAATATCATTAAATATGATCCAAAATTTTTGAAAGAAACTGGTTCAAGAATTCTCGAAAGAACTTTGGTTGGAAAATAAACATAAATTATACTTATTTATCAACCAAAATATTAAGTTTTTAAAAAAATTCTCTTCCATATGGGACAAAATTTTCTTACATAATTCTTGCCATTTTTTTGTGAAATTGGAACAGTCTAGCCTATTGTTAGATTAAGTAAAACTATTTTTAAAACTTATATTTAGAATTAATAAGGAAAAGTTTAGCAAAAAGGGGGAGGGAAATGAGTTTAGTTTATTAAAAAACTCATTATTGACTAAAATTAGTCATTTCACTCGTGCAACATGGTTTATTCTTTTCTGATTTTAAAATTCTAAAAAGCAGAAACAATAAGTAAATTGTGAAGTCTCATTAAAAGCTAACGAAAAAATAAGAACACTATGATATTTTTAATGAAGAATTTAATAATATAAACTGTTTAAATTCTCTTATTAATCTTTTTGAATAAGTTATTCCAAAATTGGTTATAAAAGTTCTATAAGTCCTTACTTAGAAAATTATATATGAAATTCTCATACCTGCTTATCTCTTTGAACACTGTTCTTGCTCAGATTTGTATTCCTATTCAGAGTGCTACTTCTGGTAAAAGTTTTCCAGATGGAACATTTGGGAAGAAGATGATTCTTTATTTCAATAAGGTTAGTTCTTCTGACTTAAATTACAATTGTGATAATATTCATCTACATAATTTCGTTTGCGAATTGGAAGTTGGGAATCTTGTAGATCTCAGACATATTAGTGGGCTTAAGTGTTTTTACTTGGTAGATGCGAACTTGGCTGCAATATTAGATGGTTTGGAGGCCGGGAATGTAGTTGATTTTAAAAATGAAAATATCGATTTGGCTAAATTGAAGATTGAAAGACCTGCTTATGAATTGATAAATGAGAATACTGCTACTTATTTGAGTGATAAATTCGTTGCCAATGAAAAGGGCAGGTTTAAGGTTGAAAAGGTCCATCAGCAATGGGGAGAGATTTGCAAGAATAGAAAGGACGATAATAATAAGAAAGATTGTATTGATGAAATTGAAAATAGTTCTTATTACGAACACTTCAATAAAGTCATTTTTAAAGAAGAAACCAGTATTTGGAAATTCCCAGGGATCCCAATCATCATATGTTGTTTCACTGGTCTCTTTGCAATTCTTACTATTGGCTTGACTGCTGTTATGTTCTACAAGCATAAGAACAATAAAAACTAAGATTTTGATTTTTTACTTTATTTTATTGGTTAGCAACTTGATGGTTACTAAATTTCATTGAAGCTTATTTGAGTAAAATCAAGTTTATAATCGATAAACTTGAATATTCATTAACCAAATCATTACCAAGTAATCCTTAAGTAAATAAACTGTGAATATCAGATATTAGCTTCAAATTTTCAACTAAAGCCTTGTTCTGTCAATAAGCATTGAAGGCAATGTTACAAAAGAATTACCATTTAATACAATAATTTTTGCTTTTGTCTAAATTACCAATCTCTTAAATTAAATAAAGAAATTAGAACATATGGCATAATATTTTTGAAGCCTCAGTTATAATATTAGTGAAAATAGGATGAGGAAGCAATTAAAATGCCAAGAAATATAGCTAAGAGTTCTTTTATGCATAGTAAATTTATTTATTATTTTATAATTCAAATTTCTCGACCAATTAGAATAATGTTTCAAAAATACTGTCATATAGACCAAAATTTTTGAAGAAAATATAATATTTTGGTTGAAATGTATGTAGAATTTTTATTTTTATCAACCAAAATAGCCATTTATATAATTATTAAAACTTTTCAACCATAATAATACACTATGTCGCACGGAAATTCGGACACCCTATTTTTTGTAAACCAAAGCGTCATTTTGGCTTATAAATAAATATGAATAAAAAAATTATATATGTTTAAACTGTGTTGTTTTTAATATTTATTTATTGATCCAGCATGGAAATTCGAACATTTTTGTTATTCACACAAAACTCAGCAAATAATAGACTTAAGGAATAAAATATTAGAAAAACAATGACAAGTATTGATACTTTTGTGTTTGGACAGATTTTAACACTTAGAAAAGAAGGGTATTCTTATAGAAAGGTCGAAGGTCTGATCTGTATACCCAAGTCCACAATAAGCGATTACCTAAAAGATTAGAAGAAATGGGCTCAATTCAGAGAAAGAAGGACTNGTATACCCAAGTCCACAATAAGCGATTACCTAAAAGATTAGAAGAAATGGGCTCAATTCAGAGAAAGAAGGACTCCGGAGGTAAATACGTACTTGATACCATGCCTCTCATATTAAAAACACTACCCTAAATAGAAGCCTTATGGGTTTCTATTGAATTTCTATTTTTTACATGCTCGAATATTATGCTGTTTCACGCAAAGAGGTAAAGGAAAAAGTATATTATGAGATATAAAAAAATGAAACTTTGTAGTTTATATATATAAACCTTCTACTTTTATTACATTGCTCCATCTTTCAGCTAGCTGCTGAATACCATTNTTATATATATAAACCTTCTACTTTTATTACATTGCTCCATCTTTCAGCTAGCTGCTGAATACCATTGATATGACTCTTTATATTAAGTTCCTGGATAATACTCTCTAGTTGTAATTCCAATTCTTCCAAATTGTCATAATCATTTTCTCTTAACTTCCTCTTTAATTTACAAAAACAATTAAAATCAGATGGACTTATATCTGGACTATATGGAGGATGATACCAAGTTCGGATTTTGTTATCATCAAAAAAATCANAATCAGATGGACTTATATCTGGACTATATGGAGGATGATACCAAGTTCGGATTTTGTTATCATCAAAAAAATCCATTAAAAGCTTTGATTTATGAGGACTTGCATTATCCTGTAAAACCATAGGATACTTGAATTTCTTATCAGGTAGCCATTTTAGTAAAACTTCATTAACAAAGTCTATATAGAATTCTGAAGTTAGCGTCTCTTTAGGTGCACAAAGCTTCCNATTCTGAAGTTAGCGTCTCTTTAGGTGCACAAAGCTTCCAATATGCAACACCATTATAATAGATTGCTAGTATAAGCATTCATTTTTTCAGATAGTATGATTGTGCTACAATTTGTGGTGAACTTTCGTCCTTAGTTCTCCAAAATCGAGACTGGTCATGCTGAGGTTGCATATATAAAGTAAGCCAAGTTTCATATATAGCCAATGATCTGATTATTAGGGTTTTTTGATTTCCAAATTAGATCTACATGCTAATAGTTTATGTTCTCATTGATCCTGTGTGAGAAAATGAGGAATCCATTTGCTCAAGAATTTCATCATTTGGAAATGTTCTGTTAAATACAAATAAA
>NIPM01001618.1:7517-24135 GCA_002738285.1 Holacanthella duospinosa
CCGCCCTCCCTACTATCCACCGCCCTCCCTACTACCCACCGCCCTCCCTACTAACCACCGCTTTCCCTACTACCCACCGCCCTCCCTACTGCCTGCTGCCCACCGTACTCTCTACAACCCACCGCCCCCAAAATGAAGCACAAAATTAAACTTAAGCTTTATCATAAATCAAGAGTCAATGAGAAAGCAATCCAATTATTTCAATTTGAACTGTGATTTTATTGTATTTCATTTTTTGAAATTCAAATTGCAAGATTTTACTCTCGTAAATTACGAGTGCAACCAACTAGTCGTTTTATTATGCAAATTTTAAACTTGAATATCAGAAAATTCAATTGAAAATGCGATAAGTAACGAAAATTAGCACACGAGCTTTAAATTCATATTTCAAAATTTCCCAATAAATAAATGAAAAATTAATGAATACTTAGGTCTGACTGGCACAGTCTAAAAAACTTTTTATTGATATTATTTGTTAGTCCGGCGCCTTAGTAGAAGTGGTTACAGAACTGGACACTGAAAATATGGATTCCGCGTGGAGCTGTATCTAATTCCTGTGCATACAATTTTCCTTAGTATAACAAAGTTTTCTCACGGAATTAAATCTACGATATTGGTCTTTAACCTCAACAAAGTGAGGCTAAAAGAGGCATTTGTTTGATTTACTTAAAACTTGACACCATGAAAGATCGTAGCCTCTAGTGTAATGATTGAATTGGTTTCAAGTTCCTATATTCGACAACTTTTAACGTCCCAGGATAAAATTATTTCAGAATCTAAGTTTAAAGATTAATTATTAGAAGCTTGATTTATATTTAAACGTTATCAGAATGATATAATATTAGATTGTGTCTAGTTTCAGCTCTACGGAAAACAGTTGCCAATATTTTCCCTAAGTCAATTTTAGTGACCTGTACAGGTTAAGGATATCTAACAAAAGGCGAAATCCCAATAGCGAATTGGGTTAAATGAACTTCTATTGGACGATTCATTAGTAAAAGCAACAGATTCCTAAGTTTGGTTAACCTTCTTCGTGCTATTTTAAGAGTTGACTTTACGTAGTATTATGCACAGAGTTATCATACTTTTCGAATACATGTATCTTGTTTGTAGTATTTTCGTCGGTTACACTTATATTATTTGGGCAGCTCGTCCAAAATTGCAAAGAAAGTAGTATTATTCAGCCAACAAATGAGAAGAAAATTTTATTCAGAAGATATTGCACTTTTTAAAATTGACTTTAAAATTTACGAAATTACCATAAGCTTGATTATTTTGTAAAACGTGGAGAGGATCAATTCAGCCTATATTTTCCGAATGGCGATTGAATTAATATTGGATTATTTATTCGAAATTTAATAAAAAGTACTCAATTTAAAACTCGCTACTACAAGCCAATACCTGACGGTGCTTAAGCAATAAATTTTGTGATTCCATCCGTTGGTGATACTTCCTATTTTACAGCCGAATTTGGGCTAATTAGAAATAATAATATACATCAGTATATTGTAATGCCAAGTACATTTGCCTAAGATCTTAACAGGGTTATGCTAAAGAACTTTTCAGGAAAATGTGTACTTGTTTAGCATGATTTGTGTTAAATACGATGTTTTCAATTAATTTGCATGTGGTCCTTGTTAAAACGACGAGTTGATGTTATAAACAAAAAGAATGTGAAAATGTCACAGTATTTTTGATCATAAGAGTATGATGAAATGATTACAGTAATTATGTTCACGGATTACTAAGATACAATCGATAACCAATCACATTTGAGTAATGTTTAGTCATGTAAGTGATTCAAAGCATTTTTGCAAAATTCATAATGATCTAATGCTTACAAGACCTTTAAAACCAAACCTAGCGCTGTGCTCTTATGAACGATAAACAGTTTTATGCCATTCGCAAGGTGAAAATTAAAACCTACATGTCAATTCATTTAGAAAGACAGCTTATTGAGGCTTCGCTTCATTTAATTACAAAAACTTTATGAATCAAAAAAAAATACTAAATTCTGAAAGCTTATATGCAGCTTGTTATACTGAATTTAAATGTTTGATACTAAGATATCCACGTATAACTACAATAAGGAGCATATCTTTAGATCTACGTCTCATCAACTTTTAGCACTTCTTTCTGTTACCAAATTTATTTATTGATCAGTATGTAGAACTGCATGTTTCCGTAAAGTTCTTCTTGTNGCACTTCTTTCTGTTACCAAATTTATTTATTGATCAGTATGTAGAACTGCATGTTTCCGTAAAGTTCTTCTTGTTGAAAAGTTTCACATGTTCATTCATAACGAGAAATTTTAAATTTCTGCAAATTTGGATTTCTTGTTGACATGTAGTGCTAATATATAAACAATCCGTTTTGCAAGATATCACTACTAGTTGGTTATAAAATGATCTTTTATTTCTAACTCATATCCCAGAACTACATGTCTTTATTCATCTCTAGATTGCTAATTTGTTTACATCAGGTTGATGCTTTAGTTACAACCGTCGAATACCGAAGATGTGCATCTTTGTACCTCAGATGAAAACATTTATAACCTCATACACAAAAACTCCATGGTATGGTTTAGTCTACGGGTGATTCTACCGTTGCTACTTTTTATTTCTTGTACAGTACTTTAGTAGTGGAAGTGTACATTGATCGTGCTGTGTGTCTGAATCCAACGTTTTGTCACTTCTATTTTTTATGGATATTTCAGTCTCTAATAATATAAAATTATATCCGTGCTGTATACGTGTCATATGTATATAAGCGGTTTGTGATCCAAGTTTCTAGAATTAAGAGCACATGTGGGTAGCAACAGAACTCCCACTGTACGAATAATGAACCTATGCTTAGGAATGTGTTTTGCATTGTAGACCATTTGAACCTCTAGGTTTGTTTATCAGTATTTCGGTTTTCAGTAGGAACATTTTATCAAATGTATCAAACCACTTCCGCTAACTGTAGTCCGTACTTCTGCACTATGTATGTTTTCACCCAGTTATTCTACAGTATTACATTTCACAAGCACACTTTACAAACTACAGGAAGTAAAGAGAAGTTTCACTTTCTATGCTTACCATAAGTCTTTGATAAGTTAATGTTGTAGTAAATATCGGTGATGGGACATCCGTCAATTGTGGCAAGTGTATTGGTCGCAGGAAAAATACCGCAGCTCAAAACAGGATATTTTATAGGTATTCTTCTCAAAATTCCTAATTTTGTTTGTAATCCACCGAGTAAGATGAATAAAAGATTAATGGTTTTGTAGGATTTATATTCCTTCTCGATTTGAATGACCCTCTGGATTTCCAAAATGTGTTCCATTGCATCAACTTTTCCAACTGGTAAATTTAACATGGCACAAGCTCTGCAAAATTGTGATAATTTTTAGTAATATTAAATTTTAAACGCGAACAGCGGTGGAGTTGTTTACACAATCTTTGTGTTCCTCTATCATTCCATACCTTTGCTTAGATGCAAAATTCGATGTTTTACTATAACAAAGTTTTTCGTATTCAAACCTATTGAAGCTGTTCGTGGAGAACCTTGTTCTATTTCCAATTTACCAGTGACCTGTGCACCTTAAACAAATTTTTCACATTTCTAAGATGAGAGTAACTGGTCATGTTCAGTTGCTTTTTGAAACATTTTCCCTATACTGCTAACAAAATTTCTCGCTCAAACTTTCTCTAAGAAAGTGAATATCTATGCTTTACGTAAACCGGAATGTTCGATTGATTTTAATAAAAGTTAAATAAGTTTTACTTTGTTGAGAAGCAAATTAAGTTCATGTTACGACTGCAGACTGCTAATCTACGTATAAAGGAGCTTTGTGCATAAATTGTGAAATTAAGTTTTTGCGTCTCAACCAAGCAAAAATTGTAAAGGCTAAACTGTGACACAAAACAGGTACCCCACTTCTGAAGCTTAGGCCACTCAAAGTGAACCGTAACAAAATAAAAATGACCAATTTGAAATTAATTTTTTTCAGATTAGTTTCTACTTGAATGAGTATGTCGTCGTTCTGATGAGGTAAGTGGAAATAGAAACGTTTTAATTGTGCCTAAACTTTACTGCACTTGGTTTCCAAATAGTGTTGTATTTATGTTATTCTATTATTCCAAATCCTCAAATAAACTATACGTTGATTAAAGGTTACAATAAGGTTTCTTCAACAATTTGTGTTCCGCATGAAACTACAAGTGTAAATACCAATATTCACAAAAAGAAAACCTTTTTAGGATTATTTGATTATCAAATCCTTATTACAATTTAATTCATACAAAAGGCTTTTATTATAATTCTATTTTTCGTATATTTTTTAGCAATTAAATTCAATTTTTCCAACTTATCCTTGCATTGCTTCTAGCAAACAAAAATGAGAAATACACCCGTTGTTGCTACTGGCTGTGAACTTAAGACATAATTAACCTATGTAAAAATTTTCTGTTCTTGCTAAGGGGCGACAAATTTCGTCAACAATGTATTTAAACAATGGCAAACGCGCTGTAAAATCAGTCAATTCTCAATAATATAAACTAACAAAACAATATATCGCTCACCAGTATCTTCTGGGGTGAAAATGCTAAATCAGATTGAATTCCGTCGAGAAACAAAAATATTATAATAGCATGGTTTCTGAATAATTTGATCAATGTTAGTTACTCACTACAAAATTGGCTGATTAGTACAATTCTACTTACATTGTGTTTCTTAATCCTTCTCCTCTTTTTGGCAAGTTGACAAACGGAACTATAAAGTCGTACGTTGGTAGCACATCGTTCCTAGTTGCATGCATAAATTTCCTGATTGCACATGTGACGCCGTAGAGAATAAATGCAGAAATCGAGACATTGTGTAGATTGCAAAATGTTCTAACATCAATTAAGGAAATTTTATTTGTCAAGGCATAACTACTTTCTTCGGTAAGCTCGGCAGGTGGAATGTTCCAAAAGTTAACATTTGATCCATTCTCATTAAAGAATAGTCGATTCAAAATACGAACTCCACCTTCCATCACTCTGAACCCATTAGTGATAATTTTTTTAAAACTTAAGGCTTGAACTGTGTTTGGTTGAATTAGTGGAACCACTGGATAATCAGAGCATTTCATCAAGGTGCTAAAAATTGCTTGCCCATCACCCAGTGAATGATGCATTTTCAGAAATACGGTGTAACTGGCTTCCATTTCTACCAACATGATTTCCCACAGACTTTTGTCTCGCTTAAATCCGGTGTTTAAATGAGCCATGCCAATGTTAAAAGTTTCTTCCTTAGTGGGGAAACCTATATCTTGTTGATAGATTTGCACGTGTTTATTGATAGGAAAGTTTTGCTCCCATTTATAGAAAGGAAATCCCATCCAACTGAAAGGATACTGCTGAAATTCAGGATATACTAGTTCACCATGTTTGTTCTTTAAATTGATCACACGCTTTGCAACAGTTTCTTGAAATGTTGCAAGGTCCAACGATCCTTCAACTTCAAAAACAATACTTATATTATACGTTGTGTAAATTTCTATATCTGCAGGAAGAAATGCAGCAGCGTGATATGAAAGGATTTTGACATATCCACTCTTGCATTTACCAATTTTTGAAATTATCCAACGAAAAATGTGTATGGGACATAAAAATAAAATAACTATAAGAAATATGCCAATGCTTAGAATACTTGTAACTAATGTTTTTAAAGTCATAATTACTTTATGAAACTATCGCCGGAGACCTAAAGCCAAGTGGTAATAAATGAAAATAACTATTAACAAAAGTGATAGCATTTGCATTGAAGCTAATCTCGTTGACAGGTTATGCAAATGAGCTTGATTACAACTTACGAGAGCAACTTAGTAAGTATATCTATAGTCTAATGATTTTTTACACACGAACACGTTGAGAGGATATATAATTTATAACTTGTGGTAAATAGATTAACGAATCCTGATATAACCTTAATTTTAAACAGATTCAGGTTTCTCCCAGATGCATCAGTCGGATGAGCAAAACAGGGGATGCAAAATATTTCCAATAGAATCACAATTTTTATCCACGAAACCTCCAGTGTTCCGACACAACAATGGGAACTGCATTTTTTGCTCATTTTTTACGTTTATACGGAAACGGGTACCATATCATACATAAATATAATGTAATGAGATATGTTTGTAAATATTCTTGTATGCGAATTATTACTAAATTCAAGCTTCATACCGTGTAATTTGTTATTGAGTTACAAACTTGCTGTTATTTTCCCACCTCTTTTCGGGAATGTTTTATATGCTTTATCTATTCACTCCTACAGAAAAGCAATGCTGTAGATGTGCGAGATTTTATTAACAATATAAATTGCTAGCTATCTTAGTAGAAACTACAACTGGGGTAACTAGTGAATGTTTAAGTTTCCACAATTGGTTTACTACCGTAATACAACAACCAGAAAGAATCATAAATTAATTTATAAGTTGTTTTGACGCTGTCCATCGCCTTTCAATAAAAATAAAGTTATGAGTGTTAAAAACCAATTAAAAAATTTTTTAATGTTTCAAATTTAACTGATAAATAAACTGAGAAACTTGGTTCTGTAGCGGTTTCAGGCAAGTCATTTTTAAGTTGCATTCGGTCCTCGGGAATTCGTTGTAAGTATTTTAGTTCCACATGGGATATGCCTGGGCAATCCCAAATAATATCAAGGATTGAAGGTTGCTTTCCTAATTATTTGCACTGTTTCTCATCAAAAGTCCCATGTTCATGCATTTTGCTTAGTGAAGATAGATTTGGAAGTAAGCATAACATGTAGAAGCATGTAGCCTTCGAAGAGAAAATTTGTTCAACATTAATTGTTTGGAAATTTCGGGAGGTTTATTTGGTGATAATTTGGAACATTGGAAGATTGCTTTGCGAATTTAAAGTTGACTTTTCTCAAGTGCTCTTCAGGCACAGCAAGCTAAAAACCTGGATAAATTTAGCCTCCTTCGCTAATTTCTTTTTATATAGATCTTGGTGTCCGGCTAACTCAACATCGGTTAACCCATAAAGAATCATAAAAAAATTATTTGATCATTTCCAACACTGCCTATAGACGGATACATTTTTGAAAATATTCTTAATGCAGTGTGACCGCTTTGCGTTACATTGCGTCGGCATGGGAGACGGATGACCTAGAATCGAATTCACAAAAATTAAATTTTCACTTTATTCTTGTGAGTGCATGTGTTTTCAGAAATTGATACATGGTGGGAAAGCAAAAGGCAAGTCAATAAAACAGTTGTCTATACCCACTTTCTCAATAAGACGAAAAAGGTGGTCCGGATGTGGGCGAGGGTCTTCTACTCCTGCCCAAAGAGTAATACTCGAGTCGTTCCAATACAATTTTGACCTTTGCAGGAGGTAAGACACTGTATTAAGTGACTGAACACCCAATCCTGCTCTTATTGGATAGCTCACTCTACCCGTCGCATTGATATAACCCCGTAGTTGTTCAATCATTTCATCCATTTGCTCAAAACTGTACGAACCCTCGAAGTAATCTAGAAGCAAATAATAGTACTTTACCAATAATACATGACTTTTTTAAGTATTACTTTGTAAGTCTAGAATAGCTATTTCAAAACAGAATGGACTGTGATACAACTTTTTACGGTGGAGAATGTCACCGTGAAAAATTGTTACCCTTTTCAGTTCATGTGGATTGGAAATTTGTGATTCCCTTCTTCCACGCTCCATCGTACCTCGCATTCTTCGGGTAAGAATATGATGTCCATAAAATTATGTTGGAATCTATGTTAATTGTAGTTAATATTGCGGAACTACAGCTAACAGATGGACAATACAAAGTACAACGAGAGTTGAACGGTAATAAGACGGTAATAACGGTAATAACGGTAATGAGAAAGTTAAACAGTAGTAAAAATTTCTGAGGATTATTTACAAAATCAACAAATTCTCACTTACATAATTTGTTTTGCATAGTGTAGGACCAACATACACAATAATACTTTTGCACTAGCAAAAAAATAATGACGCCCCACTTAACCTAGTCGATAATGTGAACCTTCATTTTAGTTATGAAACTGCACCCCTTGCACCAGCTGCATGTCCGTGTAGATGAGCATTTTTGAATCTAAAATGAGCTATGATTCAACTGGTTACAGTTAAGTTGAAAAATGTCCACCTATTGAGGTGCTCAGTTTAATAATAATAGTGTTTCACAAGTGGCTCTTGTGTAAAGGTGACGTGGTGGACTCAAGGTTTTCGTCAGAGTAAAAAAGGATAACGTTAATTTTTCTTAACATGGTTTGAACCTCCTGCAACATATAGGGTGTGCAACCTTTTTTGGTGCCTTCTTTGTCCACTTTCATCGTAGATGCTCACAATATGTCTAGACGATCACAATAGAGTGGGGTAAGACATACTTACGGATATCAAAACTAGAATTTACGATGCGGGATTCTATACTGGTACAACTGCTATGCATTACTCATTCTAATTTCAACATTAATCCCGCCTAATCCTAGCTTATAGTTGTTTTTCTAACATTATGTCATAGCAGACTATCAATTTTTATGTCAAGCCTACCTCGTCATCACATGAAAAGATGTGGCCATGTAGATTCCTTACCCTGAAGATAAAAAGACGATCATAAATAAATAAATAGACAAAGGTAGGTAGAGTATATTGATGGACAAATAGAGCTAGATAGAGCGATAGATAAAAGGATAATCGGAATAGGGATACATATACCCTATGATAGATTGAGCTGGATAAATGGGTAGATAGATGGACGAAAATAAATGAATAGATAATTGGAAGAAGATGAAAGATATGTAGAAATACTTGACATAATAGAAATAATTATAAAGACATGTCGAATTGCAGAACCAAATAGTCAGTTGAAACAGTTCGACAAATTTAGGTGCAAAACTACTGTATACATTGAACCAATATGATATACCGGTAGGAAGATGTGAAGATTTGCAGAGCCAATAGAAACAGTGATTGAGTTACCAAAGTAGCAGCAATCGTAAGTTGGTTAGCAATTTTAGCTGCAAAATAATAGAAAACTGAGAACCAGTTAGAATTAGCCAAATAGACATGTAGAAGGTTTTTATATTAGAACTAAATGTAGGCAAATGGTGTATGAATTTCCTAACTTAATTGAAACAAAAAATTTTTTTCCCAATTGTTCGTGAAACAGAAGTACTTAATACAGACACAAATTGTCACTTTAATAGAATAACGGAATTTGACTAAAATCCATTAGAAGCTACCCGCTATTTGAATATTCAAACTGCTAAACAGAGTGAGACATTCAATTAGTATAAATTTCAAACTTCGCCGAAAGCTTGAAACCATACACTTATGGAAAGTATTATTGAATCAACTTTTTCGATTTTCTTCCACATTGGATATTTTTATAAGTTTTGAATACCAAGAAAACCAATTTTGACACAGGAAATGACAGATGCTTCTCGGCAAGAAATTGAAGACTATGTGCTCGGAATTGAAACGTAGAATTATTGGATAAAATAATAGTATTTGAAAATTATTGGTCAAATCTATGCTTTTCAAACTTTGCATTTTAATGACAGACAGAAAATGGAAAAAAAATTTCTACTACTGAAAGAAATGAAGGCATAATTAAAAAGCAAAATGCGAAACAATAGAATAAGCTGGAAGAGAAAAAAGGGCGGTAAGGGGAAAAAATAAACTGAATCAAAAGCTTAAAATTAAATAGAAAGTTGTAATAACTAATTCAAAAGCGCAGATTTTTGTAGAAACCTGTTGGAATTTTTATAGTTATTTCTCTTTTATTTTAACTATTGCAGTATTTCCCTAGTAAAGAGTCACTTTTGCGTACATGATTGTCAAGGGCTTACATTTAGTTGACCTGGTGGTTTGAATGGTATCCCGTGAAAGTTTAGTACAATGGAGCACGCTAATAAGACCATCCTTTATTAGAGCAATTCGATTATATGAACAATTCTTGGCGGACTTAGTTTGGAACAATGCATTTGGTGATATATCGCGCAATAAGACCAACCATTATAAGACTGAAACGGATATAAGACCCAAATTTTAAGATAAACTTAGTGCCAGATGGCACTATGTGCTAGTGTTTATTATTTTGCCTTCCACAAACTTCTTTTGCTACTTTTCAACTCTAAATTCTTAGATATACGAAGTAATTGATTTTAAAATGTGTTTCTGTTCACTATTCTAGATAAAAGCAAGCCAATGACGCAGGTTTCCTAAACCGTGTAAACAATATTACATTCCGCTTTTGAGAAAGGACTCAATTTAAATTTGAACAAATTTGGAGATAAAATCTTGTGCGCTTTCCATGACAGAGCGTTACACGTGCTTTAGTTTATGTTTATGGTTTTAAGTACAATAAAACTATACCCATCGACGATTGCCGATGGGTATAGTTTAAACCAGAAAAGAAGCTTATTGATAATTTTTGTTGTCTCACCTTCTTCAAACCTAGTCACCCATCCCGTGGAGACCGTTGTGTTTGGTAGATGGGTTGTTATAAGCTTCAGGAAAGTGTGAGCATGAATAGGCTTAGACGTGGAGTTGATTGGCCCCTTGAGGATATCACCATTAACCCAGAGAGGGAACATAAAGTCATTCGCTCCTTTCAATTTCAGAATTGTTAACATGGGTTCCAGTGCATCCAAATACTTCAAGTCGAGCTTAACTCCTTTCCTTTGGCGAAGTTGTCGTTCTTTATTGAAAGCTAGGACTGTCGTCATGTATGTCTCCAAAGACTGGTCACTCCAAATCTCTGGGCCATGTGCCATCACAGGAATTTTCTCAGTACTGTTAGATCCAACCACGTAGCCCATTAGCACGTCAGATTCCAACATCATTACTTCCGAGTCAGATAATGCAGCAGCCAAAGAGGCGATAGAATTTGCAGCATGTGCCCATTTTACTTCCGTCAAATCAGGCGGGAAGAAATCCTTTCTCCAGTCTCCGAGAACAATGTCGAACACTTGACTCAGAAGAACAAAGATGAAAAACCAACTGACAAACATTTTGTATTTAGTACTGCTTAAAAACCAACTGCCTTAAAAATTGTATTTAGTCACTGTAGCCAGATGTTAATCAAAAACAACGTATAAATTTTGTTGATATCGTTAACAAAGGTAACGTTCGTAGAAAATACAGTTGATAAAATTGCTTTATCAAAACACTTCTAAGTGTAATCAGGAGCTGATTTTGATTAAGGTCTTAACGATAAGATTAACTGCAGGTTAGGAATTTTGATTACAATTATATTAAATCAACATTCCAAAGCGTTAAGTTTCAGATTATTGAATTGATTATAGAGAAAAATAAGCACAGGATTCAAAATTATTGATGATTCTGTTCTCTTATTTCATACAAATGACTTTCTACAAGTTCACATATGGATCACGAACACATAACATAGCATTCAGTGTATCACATTATCAGTACACACTAGTAATCTACCAAAAAAATTATCATTTTTAAAAAGCCAGGCTGGTATACAGCCAGTAATACGTAAACTTACTATTACATATAGTTTCTCTAAATTCTGTCATATTCTTCACAATTCCTCATTTGTTAAATTTGAGTAGAATAGGATTTCCATATTGAAATTATTAGAGGCTTCATAGAGTTTGAAATATCAACATCCACCATTTCAAATAATAAGTATCTGTTTGTGAAAAATACCTATTAGGAAAATAATTATTTTTGGTAGCAAAATAATTACTTTCAACGTTTTTGGATACATAACCTGCAGATGAAACCAGCAGTAATGAAATAACACTTCAAAATTTTTTAATAGTTGCCAGTTTTTATTGTTTTGACTAGTATTTGATTAAGAACATTACCAGATTACACAATTTAATTCATTTTTGTTAACCCTTTATCAAGAAATTTTTTAGATTGGGAAATTGAGTTAGTAGTTTCTACGGTTCTGAACGTTGTACGAATTCTGTGTATCAAGTATGGAATAATTATCTTCGGAATGCCACACGATTTAATTGATAACTATTTCGTTTTAAGATTTTTTATCTAGTTTTTGTTCCGTTAGATTCAGCATCGAATTTCCAATAAGAACCCATAAATATATTATGTGTCTAACAGTGTGCATTTCATCGTAAACGCTGGATAACGAGATGGAAATACACAGTACTGAACGAATAATCAAATGCTTAAAAAGTAACAATTCCATGCTAGTATTTGAAGAGAAAATTCCGTGTTTAATTATTTGTCAATATTTGGTTTAAGAAAATTTCCTTCGAAGTAAATGAAATTTTATTTTGAAGGTGTCCGCCAAAATTTCATCAAAACAATAGTTTATAAACCAAAGGTTCATAAACCTAATGTTAATAATGATAAATACTCCACAGTCCAAAATATTATAAACACGAAAGATTATAAATTTGTTGAAGTATCGATGATTGTGAAAAAATGAAGTCAAACTTAACACATCATAAAAAGGGATTTGTGTGCTTAAAACATTATGTTGATAAAAATTTTTAATTCAATTCAATATTAAATAATATCAGCTCAAGACTTACTTTTTCAGCTAATCTTATTGTTACAAACCTTTAGAATTTATCTGAAACGACGAAGGGTTGATGGTTCTGTGTTAAACATAATTCGAAACTCAACGGGAAAACCTATTGAGATTATACAAGATGGAAATCACTGAAATGCAAGGATAGATGGTATTAATGAGGCTGACTTGTATACTTTAAGTATTTCAAGTACCATGGTTTAAGCAACTAATTGTATATTTATCTAATTTGACGACACTTAATTGCATGGAATTTGGTTCCGATAATGATTATTGGCATTTCGTAAACCCTGACGAACGTTAGGACGATTTGTATTCAATGCAAAAGAGAAATCAAAGGAAAATGTGGTATCACCATCACAAATTTTTGTCCCATAAATCTTCGTATCTGCTATGAAAAGCTTATCTCTACAGAAGAATGAAAGCTCAGGTTTTCCAAAAAATCCTACAAGTATTCACGACTTAACTATTCAAAGCACAAGAATAAAACAAATAAAGAACAAACGAAAGAACCACACCTAATTATTGACACTGCACCCTCAGTTGCCAAAATTCTTTCCGAATTTCTTGACACGCTAGAATGCGAACATTACTGTTTCAATTCAGTTTTGTCTTTTTGCCATTCCCCAATCGGTAATTTTGTTGAAAAGATCAAGCAACAACAATGTATAACTAAAATGTAGCCATGCAACCTAACTATTTGTTTTAAAACGGAGAAATATCGAGAGTTCGTACTCAAATTGTAAAACATTTTGGGAACCGAAGCGGCCAAGAATATTTGCCTTGGTTGACAGAGAATTTAAATTTGATGTATGGTTTATGCCACTACTTTTACATGAAAAGATCTCACTGTTTATTGCGTTTTTATTACTCTGTCTTAGTAGCGGTAAGCTTTTGATTTGTGGACATTTATTATGAACATTTGACAGTTATGAACTATTGATTCAGAAAATTTTGGGTAATGAACTTTCACATCTATGAACTTTTTGTGGGAAGCTTTTTGAAAGCATATTGAAAAGTATCATGTCTCTAGGATCAAACGTAAATTTTATAATTATTGAATATAAAGGTTTTGTAAAATAATTGCTTACTGAAGTATGTGACAGAGTAATATTCGAAGACCTTAATTAAAAAAATGATAACACATAATCTTTAGATCCTGGAGACCTTATTTTTGCACTTTTTCTAGTTCTCAATGTTCTTAAGGAACATCAACTTATTTGCATAAGCAAATAAGTTCACTGAGATTTGCACAGTTTATCTCATTTCTACCCGGGAGACTAGGCAAGTTAAGGTTTCGGATCAGGATCCGAAACGAAACGATAATTACGTTTCGTTCCAATTCGTTTCCGATTTTTCGGGAAACGTTAAACTTCATATTCGTTTTGTTTCGTTTCGGATGAGGGAAAGGCATAATCGGGAAACGAACCGGAAACGGTAAATTGTTTTACGTATGTTAAAAATCAAAATGATTGATATTAATTTACTTCATGGCGATATGACGTGGAAACATGTTTCAGCTTATTGCAGTTGCACAAAATTGTAACTTATCGTTTTATTTCAGCTTTATTCTAGTGGAATTCTTTTAACCGAAATTTTTCATTGAAGTCAAATTTGTTCTACTTTTTGCGTGTTAAATAGCCGTTACGTGTGTATATATTCTCTTTTATCTATAGAGTTAAATAATCCATGATGATCTCGTATATTCAATGATATAAATCGTCGTCGATTTCCCACATTTTCTGGGATATTGTGTAAAATGATTGCAAATGATGAGAACTCCACAGACGTTATTCTCAGGAATATCACAAACAGGAGCTAATCAACAAAGCAAACTGTTCGGGATTTGGAAGCAAAGGTGTTAATTATATGCTATTAATCTTGTAATTTGTAAGTTAATCACATATTCTAATTTTCTCCCAGTGCGAGTGGCTGTTTTGCTTCTTAATAGCAACGGCATTTATTTTGTTTTTATGATATATCCTGTACTGTTGGTTTGTGCTCTCTATTCTTTCTTTGTGTTCAGGTTTTCTGAATTAATAGCTTTTTCATGCTTATTATGTACGAAAAAGATATTAGTTCCGTACTTATTTTCTCCAATCGTCATTATTTGCTACTGGTTTCTACCAAAATTTCTGGAACAAAGTGCTCAGGAATCGGCAGAACTAAACTCTTCCAGGATTTCCATTTTTGCAATCGTAAGTTCATTACAAATACAATAAAAAATTTGTTTATTTGTAATTTTATTAAATTCCATATCGTTCCCGGATCGTTTCCTTATTGTTCCCGGATCGTTTCCTTATCGTTCCGTTTCGTTTCGGATCGATAGAGAAAGTCACCGTTTCGTTTCGGAGTGAGAACTCAGTTTATCGTTTCGTTTCATCTCCATGTTGTAAACGGTCTGTTAAAAAGCCTAAGGGAGACCCAACCCTTTACAAAAACAGGTCCAACTATCAGATCCAACTAAATTGAATTCATCTATATCAAACTCATACGTACCCCATTCATCCACATCATCCATTCTTCTTAAAAATCCATTTATTAGTTCCAAACCAAGTGTTGTCCTCATTCCAAAGAAATTAGATATATCAGAATCAGCTTTAAGTCTTCTCTCTAAAGGTTTAAGGTTTGTCCCATCGTTCAACAAAGCAAATCTTTATGACACTCATAAAGATTGTGAAACATTCTTCCGAAGACTTAAGTTACAAAGCTACTTCCATGATCATAATTCTCCACAAACCGCACCCTCAATTGAATCAATAATAAGCACCATAAATCCCAAGAAAAGTATTTGGACTCCAGCTTCATTTCAAATTCCAGACTCACTTAATCACTTCATTGAAGTCTTCCGTTCAAAAATACCAAAAAATGATGTTCTCAAAAAATACCACGGCCAAACCTGACTCAAGAAGAAATTATTGCGCTTCAAAAATTAAAATCAAGAACAAATATTGTCATACGTCAATCTGACAAAGGTGGTTCAGTAGTGGCATGGCGAAAGAACCTGTATATCACAGAAGCAGAACGGCAATTGCTAAATCAAGAACTCTATTATCCATTAGATGAAGACCCAACATCTAAATACCAAGATATTGTTAAAAGTACCATTACCGAACTCATCTCTCAAAAACATCTACCTGTTAAAACATACATACTTGTTCCTGACAAACCTAAATTATCTTACTTTTACCTCCTTCCCAAACTCCACAAACAAGGCATTCCTGGACGTCCAATAGTTTTCACTATCTCTTGCCCGACATCACTAATTTCCGCTTTTGTTGATTTAATCCTCCAACCAATTATATCTCAAACACCATTTTACCTCAAAGACACAAATGACACTCTTCTTACCCTGGATTTAGTCATATTTTCTAGGACTAATCGGCTTCTGGCAACTTTCGATATCGTGAACCTCTACACAGTTATTCCACACATAGACAGACTTCTAGCAATGAAACATTTCCTTGAAAAAAGAATTACCAAAGATCCCTCCACCTAAGCCATTATTAGACTAGCTGAACTCGTACTCAATCTTAATTCTTTTCAATTCAATGAGAATTTTTTCAAACAAATCAGAGGAGTCGCAATGGGAACAAGAATGGAACCTAGTTACGCTATTTTGTTCTTAGCTTACCTAGAAGAGAAGTTCTTTAGTACTTACATTGAACCACAGCCTGACCTTTACAAAAAATACATTGATGATTGCATTCTCTTGTTTTCTTGTACAGACTCGGAAGCCGAATTTTTCACACATAAATTAACAAATTTACACCCGTGCCTTAAATTCACCACTAGTTTTTCAAAATTATCAATCCCATTCCTAGACATCCTCATTTCTCCAAATGATGATAAAATTTCTACTTCAATCTACTACAAATCAACTGATTCGAATTCATATTTGATGTACAGCTCCTATCACCCGCACCATACCATGAACTCTATACCTTTTTCTCAATTTCTTCGTCTACGTAGAATTTGCTCCTTAGAAGATGACTTCATCACTCAATCTCATTGTCTAATTCAGTTCTTCGTCAATAGAGGATATCCTTTACACATATTA
>NIPM01001619.1:0-15955 GCA_002738285.1 Holacanthella duospinosa
TTCTGACTCACCCCTAGCTGAAACTCAGTTCAATACTCCTTTTACAAAAGTAAACTGGATCACATTGGACGACATATCATTCAAGGAAACAACACAAGCGCTTGAAATCAACATGGAGGAACCATTGGGAGCTGTTGCTGCTGTAGTGAACAACGGTCTTTTATTTCCTGTATTTTCAAGTATTTTCACACGACTCCACACCTATAATTGAAATAAAANTCACACGACTCCACACCTATAATTGAAATAAAAAAAAAATTTCCACACCCTTTTGCAATGGCAGACGCAGAATATTTTTATACTGGTATAGGCGACATCGATGTTTGTTTCAATTGTGGGCTCTGTTTTTGCAAACTTCATAACAATTAGACATTTCGATATGAGTACTGGAAAAGCTAATAGGACACGCGGTATCAATCTTCAGATTGATCATCTACCAAACCTAAAAGCCGCCTTTGACAAAGCATATGATGACTATGTTGTCGTAACACATGTTTGTTTTGATAACAAATAAATATTTAATATTTTCTGTTCAACATCTGTTGTCGCTGGAATCAAAAAATACTAAAAAAAGACAAAAAGATCGACTTTAATCACAATCACAATCAGCTTCATTATATCCGGTGTTCACTGTAGGAACACGGAAACACTCAAGTAAATCATGTAAAAATATTGCCATGTAAAAATGCGGAAAAGGTTAGGTAACATGATAATATATTTATCATATGAGTATATGAATATAGTGCACATAATTGTTGTCTGCTGACTTCAATTATACTCACTACATAAGTAACTGATTTAGTTAAATAAGAAAACTTACGTTTGTTTTTTTATTTTTTTTTATTTGTTTTATTTTGTTCATTATTATTATTTTTTCTGATGTAAAAATGTTAATAAATAAATAAGATTAATTAAAGTTTGAAAATTGTTCAAATTTTAAACCATCCACACTTTGAGGAAGAGTAAGACATGAAAGTATTTATTCAATGTCAATACAAGTAAAACTTTTCACTTTTAGTCTTAACTATCACACAAAAAAAAGTTAAGTTTGCTGAAAATACATATAGTATTAACTCAAAATATGAATAAACAGAAACGAATGAGTAATCAAACTTTGAAAATGGTACACATTTGAAACCAATCGCACTTTGAGGATTGGTGAGATATGCAAGTTATCATATATTCAATGTGAATACAATTGTACTTCTTCACTCTTCATCTCAACTTTCACACAAAAAGTGAAGACTAGTGAAATACATAAATAAATGTTGTTGTCATTCATTTGTTTCATTAGTTTCCATTATCACATCAGAGCTCAATGCATCATAGCTGTACTTTTAAAAGTGCGGAAGAGCTGCACTTGTAACAAATACATCAGAGCTGTACTTGTAAAAGTGGAGCATGAACAACATAAAGCATATTTTTGGGGGCGAATTGAGATTACGTGAATCTCGGGTGGCTCTAACACCATCATCAGATAGAGTCGACGTCCGGTTCGGGTACGGTGCGGCAAAATTTGTTTGTACTGGGTTCTGGTTCGGAAGGTTTGGCGAACCTCAAACGACCATATGTGTTTGAGCATAAGCGGTTGAACGAAAAAAATGTCAATATACCTCAGCTTCTGGTTTGACATTGTAATTATGCACTCTGTTTGTTCAGAAGTTGAAGTAGAACTACAATCATATCCGGAAAATTCACAGTTATACTTTTCCGGATTCGCATTTTCATGACAGTTCGGAATCGGATACGTTCCAGTTTCTGAGTATTATTGTAATTTAAAGGCAACATTGAACAGCTTATTTTACTTAAGATCATGTTCGGAGTTCAAAGTTTCCACAGCTCATTTATAATTCCAGCCGGACTTGTTTTAGTTTTTTCAGTGTCAAGAATATTTCAAAAGGGTGGAATTCTGTCTATTTCGTGGTAGGTGTGGAGTGTTACTACGATTTTTGAATGTATATAGTTTGTGTCTCCTTCTAATAATTTTTGCAAATGGTCGTACTACTGGTTTGTTGTTATGACTGCAGTATGTATAATTGACTTTAGCTTTATGCTGTTGACCAAGGCTAGATTTTACGACTCATCACTCAGCAGAGTAGTTCTTCGCCAAGAACGTCAAACGCAAACGTATCAAAATGTTTTATTCGAATAAAATTGAAATGTCCAGAAAAATCAACTCATCCTGATTACTATTATCAATTTCAAAATTTAAAAAGCCTTTCAAATTGACTCAGAAATAATTTTGAAAAGTGGGTATTTTTTGGTAGAAAATTCACTTTACTATTACAGCTTATGAAAATGCGCTGCATTTTCATTGGACGAGTTAATCGCGGAGAATGTTATCTAATTCGTGAGCTGAGAGAAGACACAAATTATCATTTTTGCTATTTCAGGTACTTAAATTTCAAAACTTATTACAACATTTACATATAAAATAACGAATGTTTTTAATTTATAATAGAATGAATAAGGAGAACTATGATGAAATATTAAACCTAGGACTGATGTCAACTTTCTGGCCGATGCCGATTTCGGCTGATTTAGATAAATATACGGCCGATATCGATATAATCGGCGGCCGATTTCATTGGGTCATAATTTCAAATAAGTGGCTACCAGTAATAGGATCGATGTTAGTACATTTAAACTTACATTTGGGTCATTATTCTCTACTGACAATTGCTATAGTAAAGACGTAACAAAACTTTTACCCCGAGTATGGAAAAAATTCCATATAGTTAGCATATTTTATACCAATTTAAATTCCAAAATTTTTAAAAATTGAGACTTCACCATTGTTTCCAATGGCTAACTTTATCGTAACAAAGATTCAATGTGCCAATTTCAAAATCGCAATCGCTCGATCCCTAAACAAACCTTGACATTTTACGACAACAGGTAGAATTTTGTTTATTCATGGGCTACTCAATATTTATATTTTAAAAATTTGTGATGAATAGCAACATTTTTTACACAGATATTTGGCAAGTAGGAACAGTGAATTGTCAATCGGACTTAGTTATCGAATATCACCACAATCCGTTTCTAACATCGTTCGAAAAGTCATGAATGCTATTTGCAAACATATGGGACCTTTACATTTACCAGTCCCAACAACTAAAATTTGGAAAAACAATGAAGAAGGCTTTCACAAAATTTGAAATTTTGCAAACGCGTGTGGCGCCATGGACAGGAAACACGTAAAGTTCCGAAGCCCCAACTTCTCAGGCTCCAACTTTTACAACTACAAGAATTTCTACTCTATTACGTTGTTGGGTATATGTGATCCACAATATAAAATCACGGTGGTAAACACAAGAGCTTGTGGATCACAATCAGACGGTGGGGTCTACGCTAGGTCTTCGCTAGGAAATGCTATGGAAAGTGGTTCAATTGGACTTAGTAATATGTACGACCGGATGTTCGCAGTACACCCCCCTCCCCTCAAAGCCACCGACCTACCCACCGACCACCGATCTAAGTCAACATTGTTGCTAAATTCCACGGACATGTGAACCTAAGTTTATCCACCGACCACCGACCTAAGTTTGCTGTGTTGCCGCATCTCGCACACTCTTTCAAGTCCAAACATGTTGAAACCTGTCATAGCTTATCAACCTAAGAAGTCACATTCTCCACAACGGACCTAAAAACCTAAGTAACTCACCAACCATTGACCTAAGTCTGCGATGTTGCCACATCTCGCAAACTTATCTAAACATGTTTAAACTTTACGTAACCTATGAACACAAGTATTCTCATTCTCCACCACGGACCTAAGAACCTAAGTAACTCACCAGTCATCGACCCAAATAAGCAATGTTGTCACATCTCGTAAACTTATCCAAACATGTTTAAACCTGTCTTAGCCTATGAACACAAGTATTATCCAGAGTTCACGGACTTAAAAACCAAAGTAACTCACCAACCATTGACTTAAGTATTCAGTGTTGTCACATTCTTCAAACTTATCCAAACATGTTTAAACCTTGAAGACCATTAGCCTCCTTCCTCCTGCTCACTTTTAAGCCAGCACCAGCACCGGTATTAGACATTCACCACCACTACCACTATTACCACAATGAATATCGTCAACACCACCATTACCACCACATACCACCAGACCACCACTACCACCACCACATACCACCACACCACCACATACCACCACCACATCACCACCTACACCACACCTCTACCACCTCCACCACCACCTCCATCACCACCTCCTCTTGCCACCACCACCATCACCACCACCAACACAATGAATATCGTCAACACCACCAACACCAACACAATGAATATCGTCAACACCACCACACAACTTATCCAAACATGTAGCAACCTGTGAAAGCCTATGAAGACAAGTATTCTCATTCTCCACAGTCCACAGACTTATGAAGCTAAGTAACTAACCAATTACACACCTAGGTTAAGCAATGTATTCACATTTCACAAACCTATCATGTTCAAATATGTTTATACCTGTTTTAACCTATTAACACAAGTTTTTTCCATCAATTACCGAAAGCTCTGCATTGTTGCAATATCGCATTGAACTAGTAACCAAAGTTTTTTACCCATAAACTTACAGATATTCATACTATACATGTTTATACCTGTTTTATCCTATGAACGCAAGATTTCCAGTGTCTGTTGACTTGGGTGTGGGGTGCCCGCCCGCCCGTCCGCCCTGGAGGTGCCCGACACCCGTATTCAGCAACCTAGCAACATAGTATTCTAAGCTTTGAACGTGTCTACATATACCCATAGACTTTCTATAGAACCGATGCAAAAAAGAAACCCTCTAAATTAATAATACCCTTTCTTCGAAGAATTACCTCTTTCTTTTAACAATGGAACAAAGCCCTTCTCCGCACAGTTATTAACTTGAAAGTGATGGATAATATTAACACGGTGTGAAGTATTTTCATTCATCTCATATATAAAAGCCTCTCTAAAGCCAAAAACCAAACTTAATACATTTATTTACAATGAAGCACATGAAATTTATGTTCACCTCATCAAATCACAAAAATACAACAGCAGACATGTTCCACTACTGGAATGCACACTTCTCCTCCTCCTCCTTCCCGCCGTCTGTCTATTTGTCTGTCATAAATTGATAATTATTCCTAGATTGACAAAATCCTATAAATACTCTTGTGAGTCGTTGGGTGAGCTCAGTCTTAAATTGTTGGTCATGGAGGACTTTAACGTTACGCTTCAGAATGATTCTGCCTCAAACCATTATTCCAACAATACAATTCCCAATTTCCGAAATCATTTTGATAAAATTATTCGACTGGAAGCAGACAAGTATGAACTGGCAGTGGTTGAATGTACATATGTACATTCAAGGATTATTGTTTCTCGGGGTGAAATAATAATGACATATATACCGAAAGCCACAAACGATTTATATCTAATTATCAATGATATCAATATAAAGGCACAAAAAGACATTCATACCTTGCGAGATTTACTAAATACCATCGACACCGAATGTATAACAGTGTCTTTAAATAGTTTTGTCATCGCTAGAACACTGAAAAGACTTCGTGTTATTAAGCCTATATGTGACAAAATTCGATTCAGTGAAGACGTTAGTCGAATACTTGAATGGGTTGAACAGTTTCAAAACGGTGTCTATGACATATTTGATCGAGCTGGAAGAACACAGTTATATGTATACTGTAACATTATCGAGAATCAACGTGTAGGGTGTGTGTTTGTTCCACTCATTTAAAAAATGAGCTAGTCTAGGAATCATGACGAAATTGTTACACGTTTGTTGACCCATCTGCAGTACGTTGATATTATTTTTTCTGAAATTGATCATATCTGGATGTATGTTAAAAATGAAAATGGAAAATCACCACTCTTTGCCAATGATCGTTAGCAGCCACTCTACATTTTCAAAGAAAAAGATTCTAATATAAGGACAAACTTGCTTTGAGCAACGTCATTCATCATCAAGACATTCCAGAATCAACATGTATAGCTGTGACTTAAACAAGCAAGATTTCTTCCAAGTCTATCGACCACAAATTCTTCAGAGCTGATTTATCTCAGCAAAAAGGATATGGGATTGGTGGAACTTTTGGATCGATCACCCGCAACCTCTTACCATTCTTAACTACCCATGTTCTCTCATTTGCCAAGACGGCGTTGAAAAACGTTGCAATTGACGTTTTGGATGGAAATAGAACTTTTAANTAAATTAATAATACCCTTTCTTCGAAGAATTACCTCTTTCTTTTAACAATGGAACAAAGCCCTTCTCCGCACAATTATTAACTTGAAAGTGATGGATAATATTAAGACGGTGTGAAGTATTTTCATTCATCTCATATATAAAAGCCTCTCTAAAGTCAAAAACCAAACTTAATACATTTATTTACAATGAAGCACATGAAATTTATGTTCACCTCATCAAATCACAAAAATACAACAGCAGACATGTTCCACTACTGGAATGCACACTTCTCCTCCTCCTCCTTCCCGCCGTCTGTCAATTTGTCTGTCATAAATTGATAATTATTCCTAGATTGACAAAATCCTATAAATACTCTTGTGAGTCGTTGGGTGAGCTCAGTCTTAAATTGTTGGTCATGGAGGACTTTAACGTTACGCTTTAGAATGATTCTGCCTCAAACCATTATTCCAACAATACAATTCCCAATTTCCGAAATCATTTTGGTAAAATTATTCGACTGGAAGCAGACAAGTATGAACTGGCATTGGTTGAATGTACATATGTACATTCAAGCATTATTGTTTCTCGGGGTGAAATAATAATGACATATATACCGAAAGCCACAAACGATTTATATCTAATTATCAATGATATCAATATAAAGGCACAAAAAGACATTCATACCTTGCGAGATTTACTAAATACCATCGACACCGAATGTATAACAGTGTCTTTAAATAGTTTTGTCATCGCTAGAACACTGAAAAGACTTCGTGTTATTAAGCCTATATGTGACAAAATTCGATTCAGTGAAGACGTTAGTCGAATACTTGAATGGGTTGAACAGTTTCAAAACGGTGTCTATGACATATTTGATCGAGCTGGAAGAACACAGTTATATGTATACTGTAACATTATCGAGAATCAACGTGTAGGGTGTGTGTTTGTTCCACTCATTTAAAAAATGAGCTAGTCTAGGAATCATGACGAAATTGTTACACGTTTGTTGACCCATCTGCAGTACGTTGATATTATTTTTTCTGAAATTGATCATATCTGGATGTATGTTAAAAATGAAAATGGAAAATCACCACTCTTTGCCAATGATCGTTAGCAGCCACTCTACATTTTCAAAGAAAAAGATTCTAATATAAGGACAAACTTGCTTTGAGCAACGTCATTCATCATCAAGACATTCCAGAATCAACATGTATAGCTGTGACTTAAACAAGCAAGATTTCTTCCAAGTCTATCGACCACAAAAAGGAGGAAGTGTGGGAGCAGACGGTTCAGTATTCTTCAGAGCTGATTTATCTCAGCAAAAAGGATATAGGATTGGTGGAACTTTTGGATCGATCACCCGCAACCTCTTACCATTCTTAACTACACATGTTCTCTCATTTGCCAAGACGGCGTTGAAAAACGTTGCAATTGACGTTTTGGATGGAAATAGAACTTTTAAGAAATCACCAACAGACAATGGAATGGCTGCTATAAAAGGAGTTTGACAAAATGTTTTCAATCAATTGCGATCTGGAACTCAGAGAATAAACAAGAAAATTAATCATACAAAGCCCGCGCAGAAACCAAGAACAGCAAGCAAGAAACCAGCAAGGAACTATTTTGAATAATGGCTAACCTAGAGCATAATTCCCCAACAGTGTTTGTGAGAAGTGAGACGGATTTGTTTGCAGAAAATGGAATATATGTGAGTTTGAATAGTAGTGAAACATTCCACTATCATCTCCTGTCAAGCCTAGCTGATCAGAATGCCCCTATATCCTTCCAAGTTAAGAGAAACGATGTACACTATCTGAACTTGAACTCGACGTTGATATATATATATACGATGTTGCGAGTTATTAAAAAGTATGAGGGAGTGGGTTCATCGACCTCAAGTTTAACCCATGCGCGTAAAGATAGGGAAATTTAGGTAATGGGAATTACCAGTTAAACGTTAATTAAACATTATAATTAATTCTACTAATTTAAAATGATGAGGGTCGCAATCTACGTTGTATTAAATGTAGATTTTATTTTAAATACCAAACGTTTTGATTTGTTGTCTTCTTCAGTGGATGAGATAATTGAAGATTTGAAAATAGAATTAATAATTGCGTAAAGAAATTTAAAAATGTTGGCTTTGACAATGGTAGAAAAGTTTTGTTTTATTTTTTTGAATTTGAAAATCTTGTTGTTATACTAATATCCTTGGAACCGAGAAAGTTTGCGTTCTCAGTTCCACAAATTCCACCCTCAATCGAATCAATAATAAACACCATAAACCCCATGAAAAGTATTTGGACACCAGCTTCATTTTAAATTCCGTACTCCCGCTTGAAGTTTTCCGTTCAGAAATACCAAAAAATGATGTTCTCAAAGAAAACCTACGGCCAAACCTGACTCAAGAAATTATTGAGTTTCAAAAATTAAAATCAAGAACAGATATTGTCATACCTCAATCTGACAAAGATGGTTCAGTAGTGGTCTGACGAAAGGACTTGTATATCACAGAAGCGGAACGGCAATTGCTAAATCAAGAATTCTATTATCCACTAGATGAAGACCCAACATCCAAATACACAGATATCGTTAAAAGTACCATCACCGAACTCATCTCTCAAAAACATCTACCTGTTAAAGCATACAAACTTGTTCCTGACAAACCTAAATCATCTTACTTTTACCTTTTTCCCAAACTCTACAAACAAGGCATTCCTGAACGTCCAATAGTTTCCACTATCTCTTGCTCGACATCACTAATTTCCGCGTTTGTTGACTCAACCCTCCAACCAATTATATCTCAAACGCCATCTTACTTCAAAGACACAAACGACACTCTTCGTACCCTGGATTCGTTCATATTTTCTGAAACTAATCGACTTCTGGCAACTTTCGATATCGTGAACCTCTACACAGTTATAAACGGACTTCTAGAAATGACACATTTTTTTGAAAAAAGAATTACCAAAGATCCCCCCTCCGGAGCCATCATTAGACTAGCTGAACTCGTACTCAACTTCAATTCTTTCAAATTCAATGAGAAGTTTTTCAAATAAATCAGAGAAGTCACAATGGGAACGAGAATGGGACCTAGTTACGCTATTTTGTTCTTATCTTACCTAGAAAAGAAGTCCTTTAGTACTTGTATTAGACCACAGCCTGAACTTTACAGAAGATACATTGAAGATTGCATTTTCTTGTTTCCTTGTACAGACTCAGAAGCCAAATTTTTCACACAGAAATTTACAAATTTACACACATGCCTTAAATTCACCACTAGTTTTTCAAGATTATCAATCTCATTCCTAGACATCCTCATTTCTCCAAATGATGATAAAATTTCTACTTCAATCTACTAAAAATCAACTGATTCGCATTCATATTTGATGTAAAACTCCTGTCACGCGCATTATACCATGAAGTCTATACTTTTCTCTCAATTTCTTCGTCTACGTAGAATTTTCTTCGTAGAAGATGACTTCATCACCCAATCTCATTGTCTAATTCAGTTCTTCGTTAATAGAAGATATCCTTTACACATATTACAACATTTGTTTCTGAAAGTTAAATCTATTCAAAGAAATTTACTCTTCATTCTGAAAACTAGAAACACACCAAATTGAACCCCATTCGTTCTCAGTTTCTCCGAACCTTGCAAGTCACTAGCATCTACTACCAAGGACCTCTTTAATAAAATTATCAAAGTTTCTCCATGAATTCAAAACGCATTTCCAAATTCTTCAATCATTCATATCGAAGACCAACTAGTTTGAAATCAATATTAGTTGAGACAAAAAAAACTAAACCAAGCATTGAAAGCACCCTGCCTAAATCCAGGAACTTTTACCATGCGATCGAAGTAGATGCAGAACTTGCCAATCCGTTTCCAAAAGTTCATTTATCCAAACAACCACCTCATTTTTTTCAATTAGGAAAAGATTTAACTGTACTTTTACTTGTCTCATTTATAGCACAGCATGCAAGAAATGCCCTTCTATTATTTACATTGGTCAAACATCACGAAGTCTTTCTACTAGGTTCATGGATCACTTGAGAGGCATCACTAATCAGTCAGCTACATCAGTTTTCCAACATTTTAACAAGTCGTCTCACTCACAAGATCATGTCGTTGTCTCTGGTCTCATTCATGCACCCTTAAATGAAACAACAAGAATAGAACTTGAAAATCGGATTATCTTCCATTTTAACTCACATCACCCACCTGGACTCAACACCATTTTTTCATTTCTACCCACCTCAAGGCAGTGAAATACTTACTGACGGGGATTGGGCGATCCCGAGGTACCTCAACCTGGGCTTTTTCGATTGCAAGGAAATTGGTATAACAACAACATTTTTAAATTCAAAAAACTAAAACAAAACTTTTCTACCATTGTCAAATTCAACATTTTTAACTTTCTTTACGCAATTATTAATTCTATTTTCAAATCTTCAATTATCCCATCCACTGTAGAAGACAACAAGTCAAAACATTTAGTATTTAAAATAAAATCCACATTTAATACAACGTGGATTGCGACCCTCATCACTTTAAATCAATTACTCATCACGTTTACGCCTTATTTCTCAAATGATAATTAATTCTAACTAAGTTTAATTAAGTTAATACATTAGGTAAAAATACCTAAACTATCGATTTCATTAATAATATTTTGTTCAAAAGCGTTTTGGAAGTTTTTGTTTTAAAGTTGGCATTCCTGAGATTATATGTCGGACTAAAAGGAAACATCAAGCATCGATATGGTGGTTACTCGGCGTCCGCATTCGTACCAAATTTTTTGAATAAGAGTCGGATTGTAACAGTTTATGCCAGCTAGTGGTGGGGTAAGGGTTAACTTTGTGTCTGTTACATATACGAAAGTGAGACAAGGTCATTCATTTTGGTGGCTTACTAACGAATTGTCCGTAGCGTTTAGGGTTGTTAGGGACCTGTTAGGGACTTTTAAGGGTTCAAACTTTTTATGCATATGCGCAATAGGTTTACCGTTTACTTTGATCATACAAGGCCATACTCTTTCTTCATAGTTCATCCTAAATTTTCATAGTGGTCATTTTATATCTATAGGAAAGTGGAATTAAAAGTGAATTGTTTTGTCATTGCCAGGTAAGGAGTCTACTGTCTCATTTATGAATACAGTAGTGGGATTGAGTCCTATGCTCAAATCCCCACACTTTTTCGCCACCAAGAGCGCCCCCTCGGGCTTCTGGAACTGAAAACTACCCCCCCCCCCCTCGCCCCTTAATAAGGGAAGGGTCGCGGATGGTCGCCATGTGTGGCGGAGCTGACACACCACTTTGAGTTTGAGACAGCGATTGCCACAAGAATTTGGTCTCTGGTGGGGTATGATCCCACACATTGGATATTCCGGACCCAACGCGCTAACCATTTGTGCTACAGAGCCTAGTTGGGCAATTCTGTTCTCAAACTCAACACAACTCCGAACTCTCCTTCCTGGTCATTCATTGCCAGGTAAGGAGTCTACTGTCTCATTTATGAGTACAGTAGTGGGGATTGAGTCTTATGCTCAAATCCCCACATATGGTTAGTAATTCGTGATTGGTTTATTTATTTAATTTTGTGAAGACTTGATTTGAGTTCGGATTTATTGAGTGAAGAAAAATGTTCCTTAAAGAAACTGAAAGCTCTAGACATTGGTATGTAAGGTGCCGAAGAGAGTATCATACCAAGTTATGACTATTAGCTATTAAGTATTCAAAAAGTGTAAAACCTCACAAACAAAAGGAAATACTTACAACGTAATATTATGGATTCACCCGGAAAAGCAATAGACGATCGTGAAACTAGGAAGATGGCTCCTGACAACAACTTGCTAATGAGTTTATTTCAACAGTGTACAGTATATTTGAACGAGACACAAATTACAAAAAACACTTCACTCCTACCGAGCCTATATTGAGTCAGTCCTAGACTACAAAGACGCATAAGGAAAAGCCCACCTTTGTATTAGAGATTCAAATGATGCAAGCATAGATGACAATTCTCACAATGTTCGCCACCAGAATACTGGAGTCACATTTGACATGATTGGAAGACCTCATGCTGACATTTTTGCCCAGACAAGATATCTCATTTCTGGAGTTGATCTACGTGTTATATTTTATCGTTCCCCTGACAATTTTTGCATCCACTCTGTAAAGAAAACGCCACAAATACATGACAAATGCAGTGTTGTCGAAGCAAGACTTATCGTGAAAAAGCATACAGTGTTGCCATCTATCGTGACCTGTCAATGACATCCTATCTGTTATCCAATGAGCTCGGACTATCTGTATGCAACGAAGGACCAGAAATAACTATTGAAGAATTTATTTCTGGCAACACATTCTTTGTCTTCAACATGCGAAGTATCAATGATGCCAACTGTCCACAACGTCATGGAAGCATAAAAATCAACCTCCGCTTTGATAAATCTACCAATCGTGCACTGAACGTCATCTGTCACGCAGACTATTAATCCACCCTCTACATTGACAGTAGGACAAACATTTTCTTCAAGGATTACACAAGAACTTAAAATGGATACTTTTGAAGTTTACAAGTTTTTCACTGCCATGACCAGAGGCAAAAGAGCCAACTACAACATGTGACGAATTAAAAAACTTGCATATCAAGACATTTTTAGAATATATTATTGTTAACAATCAACCAAGTGGACATCCGGGAGAACATTAAATGGCTATGCATATTGCAAAGAAAACTGGACCCATCACATTCTTCTGTTCCTATGAACTGGAAATTGTCTTTTATGTTGATGATATTAAAACTTTTGTAAATAGTTTCAAATGTATTGTAATTAAAAATACTAAACCATTGCAGAGCATTGGCTCGTATGCTCTCTATTTCTTATACAATAAGATGAATGGATGCTGTATATTGTCTACCTATTGTCACTTCTCAACAAATATCAAATTAAATGATAGAAAAGTAAAACGATTTGTTAGTTTAAAAAATCCTTTATTATATAGATGTTGTAAATACAAGGACATACTAAAAAATCAATGTTGTACAATCTTCAACGTACAAAAAATCAAAATCTAAAGTGTTCTCCAAATTATTATTGTTGAAAGTTGAAAGGAGTCCAGGGGCGTCTCAATGTAACACGACTAGGTGTTTTGTCTGGTTCTTGATGCTTGAAAAGTGATAGCCTCTTTGAAAATAGAATTTCTGCGGGCACATTTCGATACTTTAAAAAGTTGAGCATAAGAGTCCTGGGTCATCTTGAACCGTATATTGGATAGTTTCTTGATTCCTTTAACAAACTCTGTTACGGGCATCGTAGCATCATCCAAAGTTACAGTTCCGTCAACATTCCATTTAACGCCATTGTCCATGTAGAACTACAACACCCGTTTCTCAGGAATGCCGAAGATGGTCATGTATGTCAAAGTCGAAAGGAGCGTACTTTGTTAGTAAATGGTCATTAGATGATTTCGATTCTTCCTGAGTAACAACTTTGACATAGACTGGCCTTTCTTCAATAATCTTCCGCCTGTGAACGAGTCTGCGTAGTATATCTTAATACAATGAATTTTTATGTTCTATTGGGAGGCCTTCATCTTGTAGTACTTCATTTTTCTCCTGTGTAAGTTTATTCACATGTAACGTATCAGGGTCAATTTTTGTTGATCTTGTTGTTGATGCTGTTGGACGTGGAGTTTGTTAAAGTCCTCCGCAGGGACGATTTTGAATTGTACAACCATTTTAAAAAAGATTCCTGCATACACTTTGAATCATCCTATACGGAATAAGTTTCCACGTCGTAGAGTAGACGTTAGTGGAATGCATGAACAATATACTATGGACTTGAAAGATATTCAATCAACGTCTCGCTATAACAACAAGAAACAATATTTCGTGTTGTCATGGATGTTTTCTCCAAACAAGCTTGGATTGAGGCAATTCCAAATAAAACAGGACTTTCAGTTTGTAACGCGTTGGAACGGATTCTTGAGCGAAGCAAAGGTACACCAAAAAGAATACAAACTGTTGAAGGTACTGAATTCACAGGACGTCATATAACACGATTTCTCAAAGAAGAAGGAATCGAGTTATTCTGGGTGACTTCAAGCGTGAAGTGTTGTACAATTGAACGCTCTATTCGGACTTTGTTCGGGAAAATCTAACGATATCTCACTCACAACAAGACAAAAAAGTTTGTGGACAAGTTGTACTACTTTGAGAAGCTTTACAATTCTTCGTACCATCACAGCATAAAGATGAGACCATCTGAAGTGACTCCAGAAAACCAAGCAGAAGTTTACAAAAACTTGTATTCTGAGAAAATTATTGAATACAAACAGCCAAAATTCAAGATTGGAGATCGCGTGTTCGTCGCGCGAAGGAAAAAATTATTTGAAAAAGGATATTCGTTAAACTTCTTTGAAGAAGTATACACAATATGCAAAGTGAAGAAAACTCTGTCCAGGGTATATGTTCTAGTTGACAAGAAGAATACGCCCATTCTTGGAACTTTTTATCAAGAACAACTCCTCAACGTGAATCATTCATAATCTGAAAGTTGAGGACTCAACATGTGTTTCATCAAGGTACTACAGACATGTTGAGAAATGATGATCGGAGGGAAGCAATCCAACATTTCAATGTGTGACTCTACCAAAGTGGACTGTTTATTCTGCATTACTACATCTAATACCGAAGACACCAAGATAAACATTCGTCAATCTGTTCCGCTACTATTTAGAGTATACATGGAGACTCAAGTTTAAATTTGTAAATGTATATATTTCGTAAAAATAAATCAAAACTAAACAAAATTTTAATTGTTGTTGTGTCAGTGTTTATTTAATCTTTATGAATACAACACAATCATTTGAAAATATATTGTCACGAGTTCGAAAGTCATCATTTTGCTCTTGAGTCAAATCAATGAACATATAACCATATGGTTTAGACAAGCTAATCTTGTAAGCCTTGTCCAATGCTTCATTTTTTTTCTTGCCGTTTATTTGTCTTCCGAGGCATGAAACAAAGGCAGGGTCTCTAAGTTTCTTCATCAACACCAAGTAGTAGCAATTTGATGTGATTTCCCGCTTGTTATTGTAAAATAAGTTTTGAACGAGGATGATGAATGAGACATTCCGATGGTGTGAGGTTTTTGTAAACGCAGCTCCGACATCTGTACGTTTCCTCGCCTCATGCATCAAGTCTGATCAAACCATCAAGATTGATGGTTTGTCCGATCCGTCACGCCACTACTCGGGAAGTCCTTTATGAAACTTGATGGTAGGGAATTTTATCGCTAACTCCATGAACAGCTTTGGTTGCCATTCAGTATAACAGTAAATGACACGCTCAATTAGTTCACCGTTAGATGTTTAAATGATTTCGTTTCTTCTTGTCACAAGTTGTTTAGTCAGAGTATTCTTCCCGCTCTGTGTCATTCCACTGATACACATAGTAAACGGTGCTTTCAAATACGGATCAATATCTTCTCCTGCTTGTGGATGGGTAAGAAAATTGGACGTAGGATGATAGTATAGTGATTTCCCACATGTTCCTTTCTTGTGTCGACTTAGGACGTCTGAACGTGAGAAGCCTTTCAGACACTCTGAACAGGTACGCATCTTGACTACTGAAATATGATTGAATATGAATTGTCAATTTATACATTATTTATACATTTACCTATGGTGGTGGTATGTAGTGGTGGTGGTGGTGTGGTGGTATGTGGTGGTGGTGTGGTGGTATGT
>NIPM01001621.1:4253-25711 GCA_002738285.1 Holacanthella duospinosa
TTCTAGTTTGTAGATCAAATAAAATACAATTGAATAAAATACAATTTTTATTCATTACGTAGTTGGATATTTCTAGCCATTAGTTTTCAATTGTTAGTCGGCAAGGCTCAAAATAGGTAATGAAAAATGATTTGGCAACAGCGTCGATTTTTTTCACTGTAAACGGGGGAAAAACTAAATAATTTGAGATAAATATATTGACTTGTCGGCATTAAAAATTAATTTGGTTTGGTCTTCCATGATATAGTATTTTTGATGCCAAATTCATGGACACCAAATTTGAAATCATATTTTGATGCTGACGTGTCAATAAATACATTAGAAAGGCCAGACCACCCCCATAAGTTCTAGTGTTGAAAGGAGATGTACCCGTCTCAAACCATAGCTTGTTGCTAATTTGCAAATTAGTTNAATGAGCCAACTAGCCATATAAATGAGTGAATTAATTGCTTGAATTGGATTTCCACTGATCTAGGTCACTCATGACCCTTGAAAATCAAAATATCTTCGATATGGCGAAAATTAAAACCTTATGCATAAAATTAGCCAATTAATAAACGTTTTAATTAGTATCCTTTAATTCTCATTGACCCGGTGACCAGTAAATTCAACATATTTTCATTTTGGTTGAAATCAAAAATTAAAGGTTAGAATTAGCCAAATAGTCAATAAATTAGTGAATTAATTGATTTCCATTGAATTTCTATTGAACTAAGTTACTGGTGATCTTAAAAATCAAAATATTTCAGTTTTGGCTGAAACTGAAGCACTTAGCTGATTCTAGGCATTAGANTGTTTTGGCTGAAACTGAAGCACTTAGCTGATTCTAGGCATTAGAAGCGGTCAAGCATCATTTATATCCCAGTAAAGGTATTCTAGTTTGTAGATCAAATAAAATACAATTGAATAAAATACAATTTTTATTCATTACGTAGTTGGATATTTCTAGCCATTAGTTTTCAATTGTTAGTCGGCAAGGCTCAAAATAGGTAATGAAAAATGATTTGGCAACAGCGTCGATTTTTTTCACTGTAAACGGGGGAAAAACTAAATAATTTGAGATAAATATATTGACTTGTCGGCATTAAAAATTAATTTGGTTTGGTCTTCCATGATATAGTATTTTTGATGCCAAATTCATGGACACCAAATTTGAAATCATATTTTGATGCTGACGTGTCAATAAATACATTAGAAAGGCCAGACCACCCCATAAGTTCTAGTGTTGAAAGGAGATGTACCCGTCTCAAACCATAGCTTGTTGCTAATTTGCAAATTAGTTAATTCTTTATCAACATGTAATTAAACTCAGAAAATCACAAATTCTGAAATCAAATCGTATATGCAGATTGGTAATTGTATAAAAGTTATGAATTTCATACCCCATATGCCTTGAAATAGTTACTTTCAAAAAGAACTACCCGATTAAGCTTTACCTACAAATAATATACTAATTTTATTGCACGCTTATGCATTGTGAAAGTGAGTTGCACCTACAACTGTTGGGGAATCCAACCCCCGGCCTCACATCACATGGTGAACGGAACTGGACTTCCGTTCACCACAAACAACAACAACAAAGCTGCTTCTTCCCTTTCTTTCATTCTCCCTAGCTATAGTTAGTATTATTATTATTATTATTATTATTATNTTCGAATAAATCTAACCTAATCCAAAAGTTGGTAAGAATTAGGCGAAGAGGACTAACTTTTTTAAATCACGTAAGCACAAAATGTACAATTAGTTAAAAGTTCTAATTAACTCTGAATATAAGGTTGTTGTCTATTTATGTTCTTAAAAAGTGAGCCCGCTTTGCATAAACCAAACAGAGATAACAACTTTTTGGTCATTACTAAACAGCACTCCTGCGCACCCTAACAGTTGGGCATTTTTTAACATAACCGTAATGTTGAACAGTTGCACTAAAATATGTTCTAGGTTTACAAATAGCCATCTGTGAGAGTCCGCAGGGATGCAAGACGTTCTCAATTTAGTAACACCCCAATATGTTTTAGGTTTTCCCGCATTAAAACAATTAAAAAAAAAATATTTGCATTAATTCGCAGACCCGAGAACCCGGGTTTCCCAAGAGTTGGACCCGGGTTTTCGGGTCTAAAAATATCAACAGAAACCCGGGTCTACCCGGGTCCAAATACCCGGGTCTGGGATCACTAGTTAGTTTCCCTTACTTTGCCTTGCCAACACAGTTTTATGCATAGGAAGTTAAATATATCTTCACTGTACATTGAATTTCGATTGTCAAATTTAGTTATTTCGCCCANTTTTATGCATAGGAAGTTAAATATATCTTCACTGTACATTGAATTTCGATTGTCAAATTTAGTTATTTCGCCCATTTTGTCCAGCAGGCCAAACTAACCGGATACATAAAATTTTGTTTAGATTGTTGCAACCCTGATTACGAAAGTTCCTCACACTTTCCATTTCATTACTTACCATTCCATACCCTCTAAGCTAACACCTTATTCTGTTTTTCTGTCCTTTTGTGTAAAAATTCTCAACATGAAGGGGAAAAAAGAAAAATATACTTGATTGCANTATTCTGTTTTTCTGTCCTTTTGTGTAAAAATTCTCAACATGAAGGGGAAAAAAGAAAAATATACTTGATTGCAAGATTCCCTGGGGTAAAGACCAGGAGAAAAGACTAGATATTCCGAAACCAAAGAAATAGAAAGCTTTTTCAAAGAAAAAAGAAGAAAAAAATTCTTTTTTTTCTTTACTGCAGCAATGTTTCAACACATTTTCTTCGGTTCGTTGCGTTTTGTGTATGGAGGCGCACAAGCCAGTACCATTGTCGCAAGAGTGAAAAACGGGAAGATATATATCTAGACTTGACGTCTTCTGCATATGAAGAGACAGAGAAGATTTGTGGAGAGCATAATTTGTCACATCCTACACTACCTTATACTACGTTAAAAAATGATGAATGAACTGTAAGAAAGTTACCTATGATACGAAAGAAAGGAAGTCAAAACGAAGAACGCTCCCAACACATCCGCTCTTCCTACAATTCCAGAAACCTAAAACAGAAAACAATAAATTTTATTTTTACATATTATAAAAATTATTGATCAACTTGGTTCATCATTCATGCAAGCATCCGATTTTGATACCATCATCATCACGACTTCATTTGAGAACATACATTCACCAATTTCTGCTTCATTCTTACATCCGTAGAAATATTGTTAATCTCGTTCTCCCTGCATATTGGCTGATTGCAAAAACTTCATTTACAATGAATAACGAAGCAGAAAGAAAATTTGTGCGATTGCGTGACATGTCTACAATGTTAGTTATACAGTGTAGCTTATGGACAGAGTCACTTTAGAGAAATGCTGTCCACTGTCCTTATACTCCTTTATGTCATTAAATTTTATCAATTTAGCTAGCGAAAGATGAGAACGTTAAAACTCACACTAGAATACGAACCCACGCGAAACTAGCGTCTGAGATTTGAAAAACGGGAAGGAATAATATAGCTAAGCTCAAAATCTTGCAGGCAACATTCTGTTTGGTTAAATGTAAATAGGAAATAATCTGATCACTTGATTGGCTGTAATGACGCTAATCACAAGCCACACTGTATTTCATCAGAACAAAGGTATTTGTGTACTATTTTGAATTTAGCAGTACAGCAAAACATTACGTATTGTCTGAACGTAAGGAGCTGAATAAAATTAGTAGTAGTAGATTGCTTATTCGTGTTTAGCCATTTTAACTAGTCGCAAATACTTTCTTTTCTAAACAGGAAACTAATATCTTGAAAATAAAGCCAAACTCAGATTCCAAAAACGATAAACATAATGGAAGCATACGAGAAACAAAGTAAAAAACAAATTTTTTTTCTTGCNACGAGAAACAAAGTAAAAAACAAATTTTTTTTCTTGCAGATATATTCAACAATCCTTTAAAGCTTTGTGATCCTTCCACTTTTGACAGAATACTATAGTCGTAATCCTACACTTTGGGTTATAACTTTTAGCAGGGTATAGAAAAAAAAGTTTTTATTCAAAAAATGTAACAAAATAGCCTAACCAAACCATACCAACAGAAAAGTTGGTAACATGAACGACTAGAATAAGATGGCATATGTCACTTGTGGACATAATTTAGCTCACTTTGTGCGGACTCGATTTCCTTTTTCGCCTGCGCTTTATTGCTCTCCGTGAATTCACATTCTGTCTAATATCTTATTAGGTTTCGTTCATGTTTAAACCAATTCTTAACGTGGAATAAGAAAATAAATGAAATAATTACAGCTAATATTTTAAAAATTAGCAATATTTGTGAAGGAAAAAATTTGGACAAATGTTATATTATATCTTTGGTTCATGGTCAACAATTATTGGTTCATTGAAGCAATGGTTTTATTGTTGAGGAATGAGATTATTGAGTATGGTGTAAATAGAAAGTGAATAGCGTTGAAATCTACTTGCCTGAACAGCTTTAATATTTATACTTGTTAGATTATTAAAACTCATACATTTCCACTGCCAACGGCCTTAACGTCTTATGTACATTTGTTGTTGTCAGTCTGCTTCCGTTGGGTATGCGTCATTTTAGAAGAAAAAAGAAGTTGAATAACCTAATAGGTGCAATAATTTTTTATGAATTTTACAATTACTGAGTAAGAAGATGTCTAACAAAGACGTAATTGTAGTAAGCTGGGCGTCTAACAAGCTGAAGGTCATCTATCATCGTTTAAACTAAAAGTTGAGTTCAAATATTAAAAACGAAAAACAAGTGAAAGGTTTGGTTTAAAATGAAAACGAAAAAGAAAAAAATAAGATTTTCTACAGGTTGCTACACATTTCAAAGTATAAAGAATGAGTCCTCACCTAATGTATAAACTAAAAGTATGAGTACATAGTGTATCTCATATTTCACTTACCGCTTCCGTATGAATGGGATGAGAAGCAAAGTGAAGTCCTGCGATGAGAGATGTAATCTCATTCATTCGGAGTACATGGAAACAGAGCCTTAGAAAAAGTAGACAGACAATTCCATGGAGACAGACATTCACCAAATGGAAACCAAATGGAGTTAAACCATGAACCCAAGCATTTAATCTGAAAAGTAAAAATAAAATATTTCAGCGTGTATTTGAAAAAAATATATATGATTTTTTTAATACTCTTGAAGAATATTCATAGAATATTCATAGAATATTCATAAAGTTTATTTTCTTTAGATGAATGAGTTTGGAGAAAGTTTATGTACACACTTGTTCCTTCAGGCTGAAAAAATTGGAAGAGTTTTTATGTATTTGGAAAATATTCAAAAGTTTGTCAAGTGGAAGGAAACGATTGAAGAGCGTATAAGAGGAAAAAGTTAAAAAATTTCGTCCCCATTGTAAAACGAAAGGAAAAATAGAAGTGAAAGTCAAATGTGATAAAAACGTTAGAGTGAATCTCTTCTATCCCTTTTTTTTCTCCTATTTTCTTTAGCAATTTGAGTATTTTCACTTTTCTTTAAATCGATTAGATGCCTAGTTCCTCTCCTCGTATTCTACTTGCTCTGATATCTTACAAAATAAAAAAGGGAAAAGAAAGTAACATTGTTCTTCTGGAAGAAATACAAGTAACTGGATGTGAATAGAATGAGAATTAAATGGAAGAATTTCATACAAGTATTCTCTTTTTCTTATTTTCTCAATGCAAAAATTTATCTTTGTATTAAATCCGAAAATTTAAGATTCGTATATGGAAAGTCAAATGTTAAAGGTGAAGCCGATGGCGATAGCAGATAGATGAGCTTTGAGTTTGTACTGGGTGAGTAATTTTTTTAGTAAGCTCTTTCTTCACTTTCACTGAGATTCGATCATGCTATTTTGAAGTTTGCAATATAGCATGATATGAGGGCGTGAAATAAAACTTTTGAAATATTTGCTTTTTTTCAATTCAGGTAGTGGACTGAGTGAAAGGATTAACCAAAAAATGCAAAAATATTTCCAACAAGTACAAAAAAAAATTGAACAAGTGCAAATAAATGTAATTTTTTTAAGCTCTCAGTTGCTTAGACTAACCGATTTTTTATCATTATTTTATATTAGTAAGTGAATATTTGTAAGGAATCACCAAAATTCTGCGATAAAATTAATTTTTTCAATTGATAAAGTTAAGATAGAATGCGTCGATTGTTGATTTTCTACACAATGTTCGCAACGGCGCATAAAAACTACGCTAATAAAAAGCGATGAGTACCACTCGAAAAAAAATTACCCATAATCAGCTTACTTTCTTAAATTTTGCTCACAAATAAGGAACACGCATGTTTCGAATCTAATTTATAGTCCGATTGACAAAATTTCATGGCGATTAATTTTTTAAAGATTTTCAGGTTTTAGAAGAAAAAAATATCATTAAAATGCACATTTTACGCATCAGCCACTCTGTTAGATTTGTATTTTCAAACCTTAAGCAGTTGCACTAAAATTCTTTTTAGATGCAAAAATGATTCTCTATGAGACTGCGTAGAGACCCAAAATAGTACATGGATCAGCAACACGCAGATTTTTGTAGATTTTGAGAAAGATTACGTATAGTAGTACAAATCATGGTAGTATAACTCATGCAATGACTTTGGGCGTATAACTGACGAAATAATCTATAATTTTATTCGGTTAGATGAATCCAATTTTGGAGACAATTATTATTTTATTTGTCTAAATATTTTATAGCGTTTTTTTTTACTTTTTAATGAAATTGTTTGCTTTTAATAAGATTTTTTAGTTTTATAGCAAGATATTTATAGTTTTCTAGTCGAAACAGGTTGATGCTTTGACATTTTTCTCAATTTTTATAAATTTTTAGCAAAATTTTTGTCAGTTTTTTGCAAAAATTTAAGAAAATATTTTATAAAAACTTGAATAAATGCATTTTAATGCAAATTAGTGCATTTTTTTCAAAAGATGCAAAAAATGCAAAAAGTGCAAAAATAGTAGACATCATTTGAAATGATTCGTGGAGATCCAGATTATGAGGTAGACAACCGGGGGTGGAAAGTGGAAGTGAAAAAAAGTGAAAAAAGTGCATTTGGTTGTCCTTGCTCATGAGACACTTATCCATGCAACCTTTTACCTTTTCTTTAACAAAAAGTTGACCAAACTTTAATTACGAGGGATCAAAATCTTATGAGTAACCATTCTTTAAACTCATCATTCTCTTTGTTTCTTGATATTTTTGTTGGTATTTAAGTCGGATTAAATAATTTCAATCGGATAATTTATTTGGAATATAGTGAATCAAGTGCAGTAAATAGTCCTTTCTGAGGGCTTTCAAGTAAATGGGTTGGTGAAGTATGTGTAGTTTTTGGTATAGTCAACTCTTTTAAATTAAGTAACCTGTGATTTCCACAAATCTTATACATAAGATACTGTACAGTACAGTACTGTAAGTAAAGCGACGCTACAATACGGAGAAATGATTTTGTTATAACACTACTGCTCACCCTGTACATTATGAACGAGAAGTCGGAATGGGAGTGTTTTACGCTCATTTGAAATTTAGTTCAATGAACTTTATACATATAATCTTTTTTGTTGAAAAATTATTCAGGTAGTGAAATTGAGTTAAATCGATTAACATTATGGAAAGTCAAAATCTAATTAAAATTAATTAATTTTGCAGTGAATTCTGCATATAACAAATCCGAGCTTAGGATAACAAGAATTTAGGATCAAGAAAGTCGGCTCTCTCAGTAATAACAAAGAAATTGGTATAACAATAGGATTTTCAAATTCGAAAAACTCAAACAAACATTCTTAGAACTGTCGAACCCAACTTTTGAACCTTTTTTATTCAACTATCAGTTTTTATATTTTAAGTATTAATTATCATAGCCAATGAAGAAAAGTCGAAACGTTTGCCATTTTAAATAAACTTTCATTTTAATACATCGTGGTTTTCAATCTTCCTCTTTCTTACTTAATGGAAAGTTATTACACGGTATACGGACTTTAAAATTCAAAAAATGTTGACTCTAGTTAGAAACTGTTAGATGAAACTTTTTATAGTTGCTGGCAACATAATTGCCTCTAGAAAATTATCAATAGTGATTGAAATTCTCTTTTTTACTGAATTAGTTTATGAACATCTTGCCAGAATTCTTAGAAAGCGCAGTAATTTGACGCAAAGGAAGGGCCTTCAGTTTTAGCTTGAAGAAGAATACATCTTAAGTTTAAATAAGTAGGCAAATTACTTTTAATTAGATCACAAGTAATGGCACGACGTAGACTAAAATTTTAATGATTCGAATTGTAATTTGGACAAAAAGCTGAGATAATATTACGTGAGGCAAAAGAGTAAAAAATTGTATATTTACTGAGATTCATAATTTTCTGAAAATGTTTAATTTAATGTGAAATTTCTAATTTGAGTTACTGCCAGATGTCAAACAAAATTTGTAATTTCAAATTTTAAAATAATTAATATATCCTTGTGTTTTGTAGTTGACATGAGACTTTACATAATGCAATCGGGTAAATACTCATTGTGCCGTACTGACTCATGCGTTTATTTAGTATATCATGAAGGTTCTTATCTTGTGAGCTGCCACATAGGTATTAAACTACTAAAAATTAGCTGAAAGTTTAATATTAACTTGTATCTTTCTTTATTAGATCAACGATTTTGTCCATTATAGATCAAGGTCTTTTACAACTGAGTGAATTATTGCCACAAGAATTCACTCTTATTGCAATTGATAACTTGGAAGGCTACAAAAGTTATTATCAAAGACATTAAGTAAGAAATACTTTGAAGGCTTGACTGAAATTATCTAAGCTTCTCACAAATATTTTATAAAAGTATGGAACAACAATGTATTGAGCTTAAGGAGATGGTTATTATAAAACAATGTATGGAGTATTGTGGAATCAATATTGAAATGAATAATCTAGAACGGAAAAGTCGAAAATGTAGCAAAATAATATATTTATTAAAATGGCTACTTTATAATATTTTTATAATTACGGATACTTCATTTAATTACTAATATCAAAGGGATCTTTAATTACTTTACCAACATTTACACTACACAGCTTTACTGTTAATACCAATATGAGCTATTTTTGATGTTGGGAAGTTTGACAATGTGTACTTCTTCTAGATGTATCAACTGATGACATTTCAGACTTAATTCAAAGCACTAATTGATTACGTAAGTTTCAATAAAGCAAGTTGTTATGAGAAACTTTGAAAATTCAAATTAATCCAATTAATAGTGAGACAGTTCTCTCTAATATAATAAGCTCAAGTGATTTTGCCGCATTAGTTCATCAAACTGAAATAAATTAGCGTTTCGAATAAACCCTGAAGTGTTATTGTCACTGGAAATAGAGATGATGGTATGCAATAGATTTATTTAGAAAATTAAATATTTTTAATATTAACCTACGAAAACCCAATTTTGTATTAAACTATTGCAACTCCAAACAAGGATTTGAGATAGTTTATAACTTTTCATTTTTTTTTTTTGAAACATAAAATAATGTTCACTAGATATCATTTTTCCATGTTGCTCAAAATGACTCAATTCAATTATCATTCGTTTCCTACTACTACTTCTATACCGCGCTATCAAGCGTCTAATCTGAATACAATCTGCAGTATAACATTCGAAAATTTGCGGTGAACGTTTGTCTGTCGAGGATTTTGATGAACTTTGATACTTGGCTTTAGTTATTGTTTATCCTATTCCCTATTTCATGCTTTCACCAACACAAGAGAAAATCACAATTTTCATTCCCTACTTCACCAGTTGTGAATATAGAATGGAGTGAGTCACCATGTGGTTGTTTAGAATTCAAGTTATGACTTTGCGTCAAGTAATTGGAAATGGACGCAATATGGAACAGTTGAGCCATCTTCTCTCATGTTAACCAAAAGGTAGATATTGTGTTTTCTCTACATAGGATTTCCCATAAGTAATATAAATGACCGTATTTATTCTAATTAAACCTTCGAGCTTTATTCAAACTTTGAAACAGGATTTTTGGATCCAGTTTTATACCATCAGTTTTTGTCTCAAATGCTAATTTTTAGTTTTTACAGATGGTTTTTAGCTTTATCCTTTCATAGCAAGTTGTATTAGAGGGTAATTTCAAATAGAAAAGAAATTACATTAAATTCTAATTTGTTCCAATTAAATTGTATATAAATTTATTTAAAATTCGTCACCTTAATGGATATTAAATAAAAAATAGTCTGTTACATTGCACCAAAACAAGTACAGATAAAAACACCTTGTCGAAAAGCTACTCACTATCTTAGAGTTTTATCCAAAGTATTTTAAACATGTGGATGTTACTTTATCTAAAACGAGGTTGAAGAAGTTAAAAAGTTAAGAATTGTTTCCATGTAATTTGAAATTTAATTCAAGTTGTTTGTTGTAAAGTTTACCAAAATAAAACATCATACCAATTCTCAAATCTCAAATAAAATAACATGTTGGCTAAATCTAAACTTAATACAATCTTGTGGTTGTGTACACGTTTGTGCATTGGCTATCTATGGCATATTTTGGAGAACCTTTGCGAAAAATATTATATTGTTATAATGGATATTATTCAGCAAAGCCAAGTAACTTTTTGTGAGTTTGAAATGAAGTGAACATAATTCAGCACATCTTGAAACATTACAAAGAGAACTCAAATTTTAGTTTCATTAGGCAATTCCAATATACAAGTAAGTTTAATCTGTAATTTTGTAAACCAAATTTGACGTGAAATATATGTCGTATTTAAGCTCTCTTGTTGGTAAAAATTCAAGCAATTGCGGCACTGTCAATCCCGTATGGAAATTGCATTTGGGACCATATATGCCGCTGTGCACAACGTAACGTCATAGGAATTCCGTTAGTATTATACAAAGGCAAATTGCACTTTTCAACAGTATATAACCGAAACAGTGACATTTTCTCTCATGACTTGAGGTTTTTATACGAATTGAATTAAAGTTCATATCTGACAAGCTGGTTTGCATATTGATGGTGGAAACATCCAAACTTTCCTTTGGTACCTACTAACAAATCACGAGTTTTGGTGGATAAGAGTACAAAAATTTGAAACCAAAAAGTGGTTACGAAGGTTGTTCTCGTATGATTTTTTTTTTTGAATGTTTTCCACCATTATATAAAATTCATAAATACAGTTTCTTGTCGGTTTCAAATAAAGACGCTAATTCTGAAACTGTTTAATTTAGTATGACACTATCCAATCAGAGTGTTCATTAGCCTATACAGAGAAGGTAATGAACTTATCTACTCTTTTAACTTCACTGTTTGCGGTTATGAACTAAGGGGTAAAGATTTAGATTTTATTTCTTATAATCTAAGTACAGAGTATTCACAATTTAAAACAGTAGAAATCAGACTTTCTATATATAGCTATCAAAATTGATTGTAACTAATAACAGCCAGGTTTACAATGTTCAAAATTGTCCAAAAAATTTTAAAACACGATAAATTTTCTAAACAGGATTAAAATTTTTTATTTTTACAAACAAAGTTTTTCTGCAATGACATCACTAACCAAACTTTTGATACTGAACTTTAAACTAACCAAAATTTGATCGTTTTCAAAATAACTTTGATAGTAGGACAATTTAGGATGATAAGATAAAGTATAGATCAAAAGGTGAATGAGTTCCCTCGTGAAAAGAAATTGTTGATACAAGTTTTCTTCTCAAAAAATTTTTTTTTCTCAGAAAAGTTCAGTTGGTGGTAGATTTTTAGGGAGTAACTCCTATTAAATTAGTTACCTACCATAGAACACTCCTTTAACAAATTTATCTCAAAAGGTCAATGACCTTTGTTACTTTTTCTAATCCTATCATGTCTAACCTATTATTATTATGTTTCATCATTAGATTGAAAAACCTTACCTAAATGTGAGTATGGTAAGTGGTCTATATGATTTATGACTCGTTGGATCTGCCATTGGTTTTCCCCAAAAATCATTGAAAAATATCTCTCCAATCCCATTTTCTCCACTCACATCTTCATTGCCCTTTATCGCACTCAAGTCATCGTGTACAAAATCACCATGAAGGGAGTTGAGGTAGACAGATCCACTCACAAAAAATACACTAATATAAACTAACCAATTCTTTCGTTTTTCAATTTTTTCATTTTTCCTTCCATTTTCTACCACTTTCACTTCACGACGAATAGAAAAATGTCGAGATCGTTTAGATCGAGTGGTCCAACTTCCATGTCCTCCATAATTTTTTCCATTTACCCAACACCCTCGACTCTTGTCATCCTTTTCAACAGACTCTTTCTTACTATGACATAATTCATTTTGTCCTAAAAAAAGTTTGGAAAGAAGCTCTACTAACTTGTGTAAAAACAAAATATCCTTCATTCTTTGTCCTTTTTTTTTCAAAAGTAATACTTTTCTCACTTTCTTCTCTCGTTAGTCGACTACTCTGTTGTAAGAGATTATATGGGAATCTCTTCACTTTTTTTTTTGGATAACAGGTGCAAAAGTTATATCCTAACTTTCTCCTCACAAACTTCCTCTTTTCTCCCACTTGATAGCAGAACTGACAACTTTTCTCTTAGTCTACTCTTTTCTTATACCAAAAAAGTAAATTCCTGGATATATTTTGTAGTTTGATAGCGTCTGCGCTCATTGGAAGGTTTATATCTACAAGAATCATCACATTCTAATCATCATAGTATCCTATTGTTGTAACTCATCTTGTAAGATCCTCCTTTGTACTTTTAACGGTTTTTGAGATTAAAACTAGGGTGGAAAGGCCTTACTAAATTTATTACTTTAGTATCATTCCCTACTATTTAGAAAATCAAAGTGAAAGAACCTAGTCACGTTTTCTCTTCACTTTGTAGTCCTTCCACAACCAAACCGATACGGTTTCTTTCCTATTATTTAGTACAAGATGGACAATTCGAACCCATCGAAATTATTTATTCTCTGCATTTACAGCTACAATTGGTCTCCATTGGGAACTGTTAACTTTCTCTGTTAGCTCTTCGTTTTCGATGGATACAAGAGGAAATGGGACTATTTTAACTTTATCTACAGTTATGATCCATAGAATACGACTTGTAGCAAGTAGATATTGAATCTCTTGTGTCTGTCTGTCTGACCCTGTTGTTTATCCAAATCTACTAAATTGTGCTATTGTTGAATGATAATTTATTAAATTAGTATGATTCATTTACTGTGCAAGGGAAATATTTCTATTCATGCAGGAAGTCTTCACTTCCCAAATTTGTGGCTTTATTTATAGATTGTGCAAGTCTTTCCGACGCCTTCACTGAATCTTACAAATTTGATAAAATTTAGACAGAATAATACACTAAATATAAAAAGTTTATTTTTTAATTAATTGCGAGAAAACATTTTTTCATTCCAAATACGGTCGGTTTATACTACGCCACTATTTATGATGAATAAATTTCAATTAACATTTAATCCATCTATTGGTTATGGAAAAAAAAATTTTTTTTTTCCTGTAAATTATGATGACGGGCCGTTATAAGCAATTCAGTGAACTTATCGAGGTTTGAGTGTTGAAAAAGACGATACGTGTAAAAAGTTTTAATTAATTGATTTTAGAGAAATAATTGAATGAGTTTCAGATGCACGATGATGATGAATGACTGAAATCAACTTAAAAATTTGTTGGTATATTTTGGCGCGCAAATAACTGGTTGGAATTTGAGTGAAGAGAATGCGATCAGGTGTTTGAAACCTTCAATTTTTCCTGCATGTATTTATACTTAAAGACTTTCACTATGTACTGGATTATGCAAACTTTAGTATCACATTTCCTAAAAGTAAATTCCTTAGGCTTGGCTGCAGGAGGCAGAGAATTGTGAACCCATTTTAGGTACAAATGATACTAAAGTTTCGCTATCTTTGTAAAATATTTGCTCTTCAGTGTACACTAAGTTTTAAAAATCACTTTGCAATGGAGTGAAGCATTGTTGGGAAAACAACAAAAAGATGTATAGCATATCTGATCGTCAAGAAATTCTATCCACGCAAGTTCAACACTAATGGGGAACGCTTTTCTCAATTGCATGACGTCTTTTATCGCAGAGTGTAACATCTTATATGGTTCCAATGTACAAAGTTGTTAGAGTTACTATATTCGTTACTATGAACAGCGCAAATATTTGTTACAGTAGGTATATATGAATCAGTGTTCATCATCATACGCCTTTTCTGCTTTTGATACTACAATTACTTACAACTGATACTTCGGCTATCCAATGGTTGATACCTCGGATACCAATAGTTGATACAACAAATTTTAGTTTCATTAATATTCCACCGCTACATATGATTTCACAATATGGTTTATATCTACAGTTGGTTCTATCGTTGCTAAGGTTTATTGTTTACTACTATTAACAAATGGAATTGAGGGAATAGTCACAAAATTTGTTGCAAAACACATAGGAGGTTTTATGGTTACTTTAAACCGGCGTTTTGGGTTATTTAGTATTTCTAGCGTCAGAAATAAAAATTTTAAAATTCTTGGAATCGAGTTAAGTACTAGAAATTAAAAAATGAATTTTTTTTTGGCTTTTTTGAACTGTAATAAAGACTTAGTGAAAGTCTCTTGGCACATTTTACTAACGGTCTTGATGAAAGAGAAAGGCAGTGATCCATGTGGAAAAATGTCTCTAAGCGGAAACTAAACTGAGAGCTTTCTCTACCCAAGATCAAATTTCTAAAAACCCTTTCTTTACTCGTGTTTTGCATGAAAAGTTTCTTTTTTTATAGTATTTTGTTCTTCTCTAAACTTTGTAACTCCACAAATTGAGCCAAAAAGTCAAGAAAACAGTAATTTAATTTAGTAGAAGCAGATAGTTCATTGGATTCTAATATTTCTTTTCTTCTATTATAGAGGATGACATGAAATAAACTAAAAACAATAGAGCCGTCAGATATCTTCCGGTTTAATTAAGTTTTTAAATGACAGTGAGGTCAATGACCTCACTCAAGTTGAAACACACAAAAAAAATATATCCAACGAAAATGTTTACAAGCAAACCTCTGATCTAAGAAAATGAGAACTGTTGCTACAACTTCAACTTCTTTATGAAATTTGTTATGTTTCAAAGCGCTACGGTGTGATTTGAATATCTAAGCAGACGACTTTTTAGTATAGAACTACAAGGACTCTTCTAGTCAACTGTAACGTTCACAAATAAACAACTTTTGCATAATAATTTTAAAATTTCAAGAAAATATATATTATTTTTTTATTTTTGAATATACTTTTGATAGATTGTAAAAAGAAAGCATAGTTCATGTAAACTATATATATAGTGTGTCTCAATCAACAAAAACTTGAAATCCTTAAAAATAATTCACAACAGAGTAAATAAATATTACTAATTTAAGGAATTATAGGTACATATTATTGTTGACGTGTTCAGGACTGTTCAAGCCTACTATTGATTTATTCACTAAAAGTCAAATTTCCAATTCCTTTAGCTCAATAGATGAAGATATCAGAATGATATACAACAGATAATAAATTGAAGAATTATTGACATTGTTAAAAGATAACAAAAGAAATGAGCTCTTTTTGTATGAATTGCCATTTTTCTATTGTCTCTCCTTAGAAAAAATAAATAAAATGACTGATGGAGTACTTTGTGTTAGGTAATGATGTTACATTTGTAACCATCCGTTTTGTTTTATTTTATGATAAAAACCAACCTTATGTGGTAAAGTTATATAAATGATCAGATGAATCATACCCTTAGTATCATATTTCTATTGTTCCCTTGAGATTTTGTATAAATAACCTGTTTTTTTTTGCAACTAGCCTATAATTCTCTATCTGCAGGACATTTATTTTTTCATACATAAAAAAAAAATTGATTTTAATAACTATATATATATATATATGTATTTATATATATAGTTGTACCGAAATTGAATAAAAAATATTAGATCTTGAAAGAGTTTGTACAAAAAAAATATGAAAAAAGAAGAAGCACGGTTAGTGCGGGAATAACATTTAAGATACTTTTGGGAATGATTTAACTGAATGGTGGAGAAACTCAACAAAAAAGGATTTACAATGAGTTATTGGAAAGGAGAAAGTGCAGGCGTAAGAGAAATCGTGTTTGGAGAGAGAAAAAAAAGAGAAAAAAAAAACAGGATGATGAAGTGATAGGAGACTTTCTCTCTTTGCCTCAGTAGGAGACTTCCGCCAATGATTACATCTCTCTCTTTCTCCTGATGAGCTGTAATTCTTCTACGGAAACCATTACCAAGGACTCCTTTTTCATATACGAAAACTCGTTCAATGAATCAAATCCAAAAAAAAAAACTACAAAAAAAAATTTTTTTTTGTCATGATCAAAGATCGGCATTTTACTTAGGAATAATTGCAGAAATAAATCTTAAAATTCAGGTTTAGATGAATCATACAAAAAGATGTATTATGATAGTAAATATATTTCATACAATTTTTTACAGAATTAGTTAAAGTATAATGAAAATGTTAACTACTTGGTACAATGTTTACAGTTTTTTTTTTGAAATGGTAGTATTTTATGAATTAAAATATTGTTTTGAAACTACAGTGATCCTCAACAAATCTTTCGCTTTGATAAAAGAATAATTGGTCAGAAGACTAAAAATCAATAATTTTTTTATGCGGTTTTACACTGATTTATAGACTGATTTGATAATAAAATATTTTTTAAACAAAATTAATTGAACTTTCAAATGATTAGAACAAATGTTAAAAAATGATATCCTTTTAGTTTAAAGTATCTTTTATAGTCTTAACGCATCAGTACTTTTATACAATGGTACAACATAACCATAATAAAGAGTTATCAATTGAAATCCCCCACTTTGGACAATACTGTGGTATTTGTATTTCATTGTGATTAATTTAGAAAATCAAAACTCTAAACGATTAATCAAATTAAACTTGTGAAATTGGTTGAAATTATAATAAAAGTGATGAGTTCACTTTTACTCATATTGTTGAGTACATTACATTTCGTTTCGTACTGAATTACAGTTTGTTTATTTTTGTTATAATTCTTACATTTGTAATAATATTTAAGCTTCCTTCAACGTATATTCCCTTATTGTAACTTTTGTTTTTAATTTTTTTAATATTTTAGTATTTTAAATAAAATTTGTTGTTTTGTAAAACATTTTTGTTAAAATTAAGATTTTGTTTAAACTTATGGGTATAACAGGATATAATTGATACACACGGCACGAAAAAAAAGACTAGACCCCACTTCATAATACTAAAGTGAAACTCAGCGAACATAAAACCGTGGAAAATTGGAAGTGCGCATACTCGTAAACGTTAGGAAACTGTTTGGAATAACAAGACACAAATTTTGAGCATTTAGTTGAAGAATTATGCTAAATGATTTTAAAATTCACAAAAATTTTTTAAATCCATTTTAACATTGTATTGTGACATTTATTTTTGGGTTTATTGTTAAAATTTCTACGATATTGTTTTGACTGGTCTTCTCTCTTTAGTTTTTAAGTGAAAGTTCTATAATATTTTTGCATCAATTGAACTCCTACCTCACTGTGTTGAGCTAAAGTTGGAAAGTCTCCAAATACCATTTAGAATTTCTAGTTTTCTCATCATTATAAATTACTCAGGAACCCATCCTCTTTTCCTTGATTCTTGTCTTGTTCGTAATAATATTTACCTGCACTACCCATCTCTTTGCATCTATTCTTATTAATGGACCGACACTTCCACTTTAAACTCAACCGCGAGTTTTTGAATTTCAATTTCTTTACTAATGCATTGTCCCAACTCCTCTATTTCTTGGAATCACTCAAGCACGTCTTCTGGAATTGATCTCAAAAGGAGAGCCAGAGGAAAAGCATACGGAATAATTTATGATTAAATTCTACAAATACTGTCTCTCTCACCAAACCGTCTATCTTCATTTCTTCTCTCAAAATTTTATTTCTGTTCCACTTCTAGGCCATTTATAATAGTCAGAGTGGGACATATTAGTTCAAATTAGTAAGACGGGACAAAATAGTATACTGGAGTTGATTTATCTACCAAATAGTATCTTAAAATGTTTAAAATTCGGGCCTTTAAAATAAAGTACGAAAACAAAGATAAGTGTAAGGAATTTAGGAAATTTGTTTACTAAAATGATGACAGTGAAATCACGTAGTTCAAATGTGACGAGTAGCAAGTACGCCGTCATATTATTATCTTGGGGACATACAGGCGGACAAAATTTTTTTACATAAATTTCTACAGCTACGCTGTTTGTAGTTAATAATAAATCTTTAAAATATCTTTTAAAATTCCCCATTGTAAAGATGTTGCCGACAACCATTTCAGGGAATACTGATGCGGTTATCGAATGCATGACCTACTGGCGTATCTTAGAGTATTCAGTTTATAACCGCATGAGTAAGAAAATTAATAATTTAATCTTTTAATTAGACAACTGTACATTATTAATATTATGTAGGAAAGAAGCACCACTGGATGAACTGTTTGCTGTTAACTAAATGACTTGGCAAAAGGAAATATTTGAGACAAAAATTATTTTATCCTAGGTCATAATATGCATCTGCTTGGTTTACTAATATTAAGCTCGAAGAAACTATTCATACTATTTCATTTTTAAACTACTTTGAAGTAAGATAACCTTTGCAACTGAATACAATCATTAATCGAGAATAGCAACGCTAGAGAAGTGTATCGAATTGTATTCCGACTTAAACTAAGCCATTGTTACCCGGACATTGCAATTGCTAGCTTCACTGTTTCAAATTCTGATGAAACGAACCGAGTTTTGCGGCAATATGCAACACTATGAAAGGTATGTTCTATATCAAAATTTATTATAATCAAACCAGTTTTAGACGTACGGTAGTACATACTACGATGTAGACGATTTCTCTTTTTATGTCTAAAATTTTAATTATCGATACAAAGCACAATTAATGAAAAATTTATTCTAGAAATTTAAAAAATAATTTAACAGCTTTTTGAATTTTCAATCATTTTACATTTATAGAACTCAGTTATCTTATTTCTGAGTAAAAAAGTGACTCTGAATATGTAAATTTTTGCCGCACTAACTGTCCGTTTTCTGGTACGGGAAATTACTCAAGGACATTATCCTCATTTTTGTTTGAACTAAAAAAACCTTGCTTCGTCCCACAAATTATGTAACTTAAAACTGCTTCCAGAAGAAGAATTTATTTCGGTCATAGTAAAAATCTCTTAGACATTGACAATGGGAGGAAAATCCAATATAGTGTGGCTCATAAACACATCTTCAGTACGGCCTTACGTGGGATTTGTATTTAATATGCTAATTTTACATTTTAAATATTCGAAACATTGTGAACTTCCTGATATCCTTCCTGCTCAGTTACTTTAACTATGAGTGAAGGAATATGATCAACGGAACAATTCACTTGGATGACAAGGTGATATTTTGAATCAGGAAGCTTGTTTACTGTATCACAGTATATTACTTACCTTGTCCACCGAAAAAATCTGAAATTTTTGGAGTGGTTGAAAACTCAAGTAAACAGGATCTGTCGTAACATCTATAGTTGCAAACGTCAATCAGAAACCCTTTATGAATAGCCAATTTAGCATGCTATTTTTACAATTTCTAAGAATCCTAAGGTGTCCGCTTGCGCCAGAAGCCTACAGTTTCAATTTCCTAAAAATAGGTTGTGTAATATTGCAAAACGTCTACTGCGGTCATTTCGTCGACCTTGGGTTAAAAAGTTGACGCATGGGGACAATGGTTAACGCCAACATAAAGACTTAAGGAAATTAGTGATTTCGCTTAATGTGATTTATGAAAATTGTTTAACAACGTATCATTGTGCGGACTTTCCTACCCTTTCTATTATTTCGAATTTAGTTTATTCGTGGCTGAGTTCTTGTTTCAGATATGTGATTTCAAGTTTTATAGGTCAGTTTCAATTAATATCTTATATTTCACTGTTTTCTCTTATTTCAGGGTTCAATATTGTGATATGATGCTTGTATTGTTTCACTGGATTTGGTGGTCAGATGATTCGAGATTCAATCTCAACGATACAGTGAAATGAGGTCAATCGGAGAGGAGTGTCCAATAGTTAATAATTCTGTTTCAATCTGCTGTTATCAGCCAAATTCATAATACAGTAACCTTTTAACAAGGTGGATATACTGTGCCTACATTTTAATACCATTATAGTCACTTTAGCCGTTATTAACAATGCTGAAAACTTATTCTATTCGAGGTTGCTTCAGTTCATCGCCATAGCTGGTCAATGATTTGTGAGGGACGCTATATCTACTAATGTCTATCATCCAATGACAGGTAAAAATTGTTTCTTCGGCTTTGATTGGATTGATAGAGACGGCTATGTCCCTTGGCAACCATTTTACTTCGGTTTTTGTGGATTATAAATTAATTGTTATATAGAGGAAATCCTACTAACTTCTCCATTTACAAGAAGTTTGAACGATACGACAACCTGCACAGCATACTTTAAGCGTCTGTTTGTCAGTACCAGGAAGTATCCACGCATTCCTTAAACCAATTTGTTGCAAATATGGAAATCTAATACCAAAAATTGAAATTTCCAAATCAAATTTCACTAAACCAGAAAACGATATTTCATTAAATTTGATATGAAACGACGACATGATAATAATTTAGATGGGCAAGTAAACTTTACCCGTTACAAAAAGTTGCTGACAGTTTTTAGCTAACCAGTTTATATTGCTTTCGGATAAAAAATAATTGGAAGAACGTTATGTAAAATAGGAAGAATGATCTTTTTCAATTGAAAAGAAAATATGTATGCGATTCTTCAAATTCATAATCTGTTATAACTTTATTCCTGCAAGAAAATAGCAGCTACTTAGAGGTAGTTAATTTCTAATGTTCCTAAAGTTATCATGTCTACGCTCTTATGCATAGATTAATCCCAAGGAATAGGGAAGTATACAAACTCCTTAATAGCGGAAAATACAATGTTTTGCTGCAACAAAAAAAAATGTTGACACAAAATTTCCACAGTAGAAGTATTCGATTCAGCAAACATCAAATTGCAGACCTTTCCCCAAGGGGAGAATTTTGGTAACGAACATATCCCATTGAAATTGAGTTGTGACTTGCTGAGGTGAAAAATATTACACTAAAGGGAAAGAAAGATCTGATACATCTCGCTGAAACTTCAGACATACTCTCAAAATAACACCCTGAACAATGTTTATATGAGACGAAAATCTTTAAGAATTAACCTGTGAAATTCAAACGTAACAAAGCTTAACACTGAGGTATTGGATGTATTTGCTCGATCCTACTGAAGCTTTACAAATTCAGAATGACCCTGTGGGGATTTGAGCATAAGACTCAATCTCCACTACTGTACTCATAAATGAGACAGTAGACTTCTTACC
>NIPM01001622.1:0-11073 GCA_002738285.1 Holacanthella duospinosa
TTTAAATTCAATTCGAGAAGTTCAAACATAAACTTTGAAAGATTTGGGTAGCTTGACTACTTTATGACATTTACGTTTCTGGCATTTAAAAAAATAACTGGTTTTAAGGTAATACCGTTTGCTCCCACAAAAAAAAATGAATTTTTACAAGTTTTGTATGCGAACAACATGTTAATCATAATTCCAAAAGATTCAATGACAGAATTTCAGTTTAAATAATTATTATTATTATTATGTAATTATTTCTGTCTCGAAAATCTTCCAGTTTTTACAATTAATTTCATATTTATAAATTTTAACTAATGCCAAAATGTACCGAAAATCTTGTTGACAAATTGAAATTTGTTGTAATTTTTGGTAGACTTTGGCTTTCCCCATATGAAGAAGGAAGGGAAGGGAAGGGAAGAAACTCCGAAACAGCTTTCTTAAGTATATATTTTCTGCTGAAGAGATGTGTTCACATGACAGACACTTTTTACGGAATCTAGCGCCTAGCATCTAGCCCTAATCCCCTAAGAGGTAAATCTGAATCCTTCCCCACATCCCTCTACACATAACTTCCACTGAACTACTCAATGGAGGTGAGCTATTGAGATTTATCTTCCTTATTTAAATTAAATATTAAATAATGATATTGAAATTCTTAAAAGTGGGCTCCAGATAAGTAATCAAAAGAACAGACGAAGATATAGTAATCGAATAAACCCCTTCAGCGAAGTGGTTCGCGGTTAATAAGACGGAGGGTGAGTCTTGTTATGACTCGTAAAATGAGAAGTTTGCAGAAGAGGTTTGTTTATTAAAAATTAGAATGAGAAATTCTTTGTGAAATAATAATAATAATAATACATAATAATAATATTTGACTTTTTACCCTTCCCGATATCCTATTATATCACTCATTAANGAGTATTATCCTAAGTCGATGATTATTATTGATGCTTTAATAATTGATGATTATTTGCTGAGTTTTATATTGCTGAAGAGGTTTTATTAGAGAAGATGTTGTTCTTGTGTTGTTATTGAATCTGATCTCGAAGTGAGATCCCAATAGCCTGAAAGGCTCTACTATTTATACTTTTTTGAATGATTCAAAACCCATTCAAAGCTACTGCCATCGACCTTAACATGCTGTGCATGCTAATGTCGATGTCAATATTTCTTTGATTGTGTTACGTCATCCTAATACATCTAAGCTTTGCTGATTATTGTCCCAATAATAGAACAAATATTGAAAAGAAAAGTTGAATTAAATTATTATTATTATTATTATCTATAGACTTTCTAATCTTGAATCCCGTATCCGAACTTTTGGTGAGAGTATTTTACTCTTAGCGCTGGAATCGTAGAGTTCAGATGGGGAAGTTTTTCTATAGATGAGATGGAAAAATGAAGTAATAAGTAATAAAATTGATAGGCATATGAAGCAAAAAGTATATGCAAATATTTTTAAAGATGTACTAAGTATGTAATTAAAGGTTAGGTTGTGTTTTGGTTCGACGGCTGGTTTGATGTCCTGTTTGATGTCCGGTTTGACGTCCTGTGTAGTGAGTGTAACTGGAGTGAGTTTTACCGAGTGGATTATGATTCTGTATGTCCGTCTGTTGAGTTCTATCGTAGGCGATGTCTCTGTACGTGGTGTGGAGCAATGTTGGTTGTGATGGATTGTGAGATTTGTAAAAGGTTTTCAATGATGTCCGATGTTAAGGCTTCTATTTTTTCATATTCTAATATGATTCTACTTATGTCCTTGCCAGTTTGCTCTTGTATGTTGCTTAATATGCTGTCCACGTTAGCGGAGTAGTCGATAATTTTTGTTACTTGGATGGCTTCTTTATGTTCTTGTTGGAGTTGTTCCTTCAGTTGAACTGTAGACATTTCAAGTTGTTTTTCAGATGGTTTTAATTCGTTAAATATGAGTGTGGATACGAATCCGCGTCACCATGCATAGGACTGAGCTATAAAATCGAGTGCTCGCTTACTTCGTATTTGGTTGTTCCTTGGTTTGGCGTCTGTCAAACCTGTTTGTCATGAAAGAAAATATTTTTTCTTGCATTATGTCGATTATGAGTTTCAGCTCAGTCCGCTTATTTGGCGTGATGCTTAACACTGGTTCCGGAGGTGTGTTAAATTCATAAATAAGTGGGAGACTGGCTTCGTAAGCGTATACATTGTTGATTTGTTCAAGATAGATGCCTTTTGAGATGCCCACTTGCATTCCTTGTGCCTTGGTACAGGTGACCATGTCTATTAGTAGGATGTACAGTACGAGCATAATAGCATATTTGAGCTTAGGTGTTTTTGGAGTTTGTCGCTCAGTGGGGAGGCTGCAGTCCTCGGTTTTCCGCTGGGTGACCCACTGGTTGAGATCTCTCATCAGCTTTGCTGGGAGAGTCTTCACCTCTCTCTCGATGCTTTGTGTATTTAATTTAGCGTGGATGATGTCTTTGTGCATTGTGTTGTTTGATTGCTGTTTGCTGCTAAGCTGGAGTGGATCAGTTTTGCATTTTTTGATGAGATGTGTGATAATGTTGACGCTTTTGTTCATGCTGTCGATTTTGGTTCTGATGATTTCCTGTGGTGGTTCTCACTCTTCGAGAGCGGCATGGTATACGCTGATGAGTTCAGTTCTGATGTTGGTGAGGTGGTGTTCGATGGTTCGAATCCTGAAGGGGTTCATAATTGTAAGTTGATATATGTTTGTAGATTATGCTTTATAGTTGATAGGTGTCCTTTTGCGGAAGTTGTAGTGAGACTGATGGTTTGTGACTTCTTCTGCTGGCGTATTTATAAGGCTGGATGATCGGGTGTTGTGTTTAGCTTTGTGGTGTGAGTCATCTGTATTGAGGGGTTGATTATTTTTGTGATTAGAAAATGAATTGGTTGCAGATTCCTGATGTGCTGAGTCAGTTTGCTTTTCTGTTCCCATGCTTTGATCATATACATCTTCGCTGACTAATGGGATTAATGTGTTTATTCCATCAGTTCTTGCTGAGTATGGTTTCATTTTGTTGATGTGGACTGTTCTTTGTACTGTCGTTTTCCCTGTGTAGTCTCGACGATGTATTTGACCTCTGAATTTTTATGCAGTACAGTGTATGGCCCGTGAAATTGGTAGAATAGTTTTGAAGATAAGCCTTTCTTCTTGACAAATTTTCTGATCATGTCTAAATCTCCTGGTTGGAATTCGTGACTCATGCGATGTTTGTTGAGTTTAGATGCGTAGTTAGCTTGTTCGTTTTCAATGAAGTTTTTGGCGAGAAGCCTGGCTTCTTGAACTCTTTGAATGATGTCATCTAGGGTTTTGAAAGGTTGAGTGGTCGGAATTTGTGCTTCCAGTGGGAGTGTGGCTTCGCTTCCGTACATGAGGAAGAATGGTGTCATTTTTGGATGGATGTGTTGTAGGCGAAGACTATATGTGGTTAGAATTTGTCCCAGTCTTTTTGGTTTCTACTAGTGTAAATGGATATGCAGTCGGTGAGTGTTCCGTGTGATCGTTCAACTAGTCCTTGGGATTCTGGGTGGTATGCTGTGCTGATGTTATGGTTGATTCCTATGAAATTGTTGATGAGTTTGAAGAGATCGCTAGTAAATGTTGTTCCTTTGTCAGATTGGATGATTCGTAGGTATCCGTGCGACATGATTTGTTGAATGACGAATTTTGAGATTTCTTCTGTTGTTGCTTCCTTGATAGCGCTCGCTTTGATCCATTTAGTGAGGTAGCAGATAGCTGTAACGATGTATTTTTTTAGAGATGATGTTCGCGTGAATGGTCCCATCACGTCGATTTGGATGTGTGCAAATGGTGCTTCTGGGACTTTGATGAATTGCATGTGTCCAAACTGCTTCCTTCTAGAAATTTTTCTTGCCTGGCAGCTGTAGCAAGTTTGGGTATATCTATAGATGTTGTTCTTCATTTTTTTCCAGTAATATCGATGTTTTATTCTGTTGTATGTGCGTTGAAATCCAAGATGTCCGCTAATTGGGTCGTCGTGTGATGATCTAAGGATGTCATCTATGAGTGATTGTGGTATACATATTTGAGATTTACCATTCCTATCTAGGTGGTATAGTAACTTGTCGTGTAGAGTAAATTTTTTATAGGTATTATAGTGACCCTGAAGTATGAGATTCCTGATAGTTGAGATGTCGGAGTCGGTGCTCTGCATTGTTGTCAACTGCGTTGCTTGGATGGTCAAGATTTGTGTGATGTCATCATCTTCGTTTAGTGGAATGATTTTTTTTTATATTGGTTGGTACCGGATTGCGAGACATAGCGTCTGGTACGTGGTTGTGGCTTTCTTTGATGTAATGGATGCCGTCGATGATGTATTACGATAATTTAAAAGCCATGCGATCGAGTTTAGGACTTAGTTCAACTTTTTTAGCTTTAGTATCCAACAGAGTGCGTGATGACCGGTGTAATTTTTACTTTGTGCCCGTGAGTGAATTGGCGTAGTGTAGTGAGCGAGTACAAGATGGCTAAAAGTTCTAATTCTGTTGTAGTCCATTTAGCTTCACTTGGAGTAAGTGATCTGCTGACAAATGCTACGGATTTCTCAACTCCACTTTGAATTTGGGAGAGTACCGGCTATACCTATTGTTGAGGCGTCGGTTCGGAGTATGGTTTTTAGTCCAGGTTGAAAGAGTGCTAGCACTGGTGCGGAACAGATGATCTGCTTTGCTAGTTGAAAGACAGCGTCATGTTCTGAGGTCCAGCAAAATTTTTCTTTTTTAGTTAGTAATTTGTAGAGTGGTGAAATTTTTGTGGCGTAGTTTTCGATGAATCTGCGATAGTGGTTGAAAAAACCGAGCACACGTTGTAGCTGTTTAATCATTGTTGGTGTTGATAGATTAGTTACTCCGCTGATAGTTTCTGGATCAATTTTAATGCTGCCGTTGCCTACTAGGAATCCAAGCACATTGGTTTCTTTATATGCGAATCGGCATTTGCTAGGATGGAGTGTTAAGCCTTCGGCTTGAAGTCGTTCGAGTACTTTCTCTAGTTTAGAGATGTGTTCTTCTATAGTGTTGCTGAATATGTTGATGTCATCAATGACCGATGCGACGACTTCTGGTTTGAGACCGGTGAGAATTAGATCCATAAGTTTGCTGAAATGGCCTGAAGCTCCAGAAATGCCCATGGGAAGAACTTTATAATGATAAAGTCCTTCAGGTGTCGCAAACGCGGTTTTTTCTTATTCGTTGTCATCGATGAGTACTTGTCAGAAACCTGATTTTAGGTCCATGACAGAGATGTAATTTGCATTACATAGTCTCGCTAGGATGTCATTAATTAGAGGTAGTGGATAGGCTGTGTTGTTTTTAGTGATGCTGTTGAGATATCTGAAATCCATTGTGAATCGTAGCGTGTTGCTGTTACCTTTTTTAGGTACCAGATGGACTGGGGCTGGCCACGGTGAATTGCTGGGTTCGATTAGATCTAATTCTAACATTTTGTTAATTTCTTGCTGGATTTGTTGTCTGGTGTTTTCTGATGCTGGGTATGCTCGAATCCGTTTTGGCGGGTGATCTCCTACGTCTATTTTGAATTTGAGTTTATCTATTTGTCCTATGTGGTTGGGATCCCATGAGAATACGTTTTGATAACTGTCCATATTTTCTAGAAGTTTATTTTTATCTTGTTGAGTTAGATCTGGATTGATGTTCAATTTTTTCTTTTGTGCGGCAGATATGATGTTGATATGCGCAGGTGTTGGGATTTCTGATGTTTCCTTTTTTCCGAGGATAAAACCTTTATTGATACATTTGTCCTGATGTGATGGGTTTATTATGACGATGGCTGTTGTAGAGTCGTTGATTATCATGTTGGGGATTAGAAGTTGATTTTTGTAGTAAGCGGTTGTAGATCCTTTGATTATCATTTCCTCTGTTGCTTTTAATTTAGTTGATTCTATTTGGATGATGACTTGACTTCTAGTTGGCATGTGCGTTTTTTCTCTAGCTCTGATGATGATTTTAATTTTTGCTGATTGTTTGTTTGGTGTGAGTGGATGTTCAAACCAGATGTTGCTTTTCTGGCCGGTCATGGGTATATTGCCTGCTAGTTTTGATCGAAGTAGTCTTTGCTCTAAATTGATTTCAAACTTAAACTCTTCTAGAAAATCGAGTCCGAGTAAGAAATCGAAACCAATATCTTCTACTACTAGACAGGGGTAGTCTACTGTAAGTTGGCCTATGGTGATTGGGATGATAGTTATGCTTTTATCTTTGAGGGGGTCTTTTAGTTGTCCAAGATTGATAAATGTATTTCGAATTGTGGTGAAGTTTGTGCCGATGCGATGGTCTATGAGGCAGACCATAGTTCCTGTATCTATTATTAAATGTCTATCGATGTTGACAATTTTTCCTAAAATAGTTAGTTGTCCTTCGTTCGGTGTTGCCATTTTGAGTATAGATGTGCCTTTTGGTGGGGGTGTGAAGTAATATCTAAATTTTTGGTGCGTGATATGGTTGACGGTATGCAAGTCTATGATTGTAGAGCGGATAGACGGACCTTAGTTGGCCCGCTGCAGTTCGTTTTTCTGCAGGTTAGCGTTGGGAGTGAAGTTTGGTTGCTGTGGGTTGTTTGTCGCATATGTCCTGGGTGTGAATGGTGTGTAGTTCCTTGGATGTGGTAAGAATGATGTATTTCTTGGGGGTGGTATGTGACGTCCGTTAAAATTGTGTCGATTGTAGTAGCAAGTAGCTGACACGTGACCCATTTTATTACAGACGTAGCATCTAGGTTTGTTGTTGTAGTCTCTTTGGCGGTTGTTTGTAAAAAATGTCGTATGTTGTTGATAAAAAGGGCGTTGTCTGTATTGTGTTGGTCGATACTGTTGTTGCCTTGGGTTGCGATAGTTATTGCGTTGTTGAATCATGTTGATGCTTAGTTTTTCTAGTGCCTTAGCGAGTTGTTTTGTTGGATCAGTTTTTTTCGTGACTTCCGTTGTGCGGATAGTTTTAGAAGTTTGGTCGAGTTCGCGCATTCCCTTTCCTTCATATTCTTCTAATGAGGTCTTCCCAAGTAGTCGGAATTCCACGACACTGCACGAATCGGCGTACAAGGGGAAGCATTTGCTTGACGATCCCTTCACAAAGTTCGTTTTCTCTGTAGAGTGTCCAGTTGTCGCCGAAAAAATATCGTAACCGTGTGATGAATGAAACTGTGTTTTCGCCCAATTCCTGCTTATAGTTGCTGATGTGAACCATTTTCAGGTCCTGCTCTTCCTGATCCTTGGGGCAGTTAATTAGGAAAGTGTCCTTGAGGGTCTTCCAATCAGTAGTGGTGTCGTCAATTCGTTTACGGTAGATTGAAAACCATTGTTCGGCGCCGAGGTTATCAATAGCTGTTGAAAATTATTGTTTCTTTTCTTTGTCGGAGAGTTTGAGCGAATCCACCCAAGTCTTGAATCTGATGATAAAATTTTTTAAACTTTTTTCGGTGAGTTTCTGTCGGAAAGTGGGTTTTTTCTTCGATCTGATGTAAATAGCTGGTTGGTCAACCATGGTAAATTTTGTGGTTGTCCGCGGTTGTAAAAAAGTACTTGCAGAATTTTTTATTGATTCGATGGTATGCGGTTGTTGGTCGGTGACTTTTGTGGATAATTGAATTGTTGTCCGCAGTTGTTTGTCAGTAGGCTGTATATTGAAGTAGTTGAATGTCCGCGGTTCTTGCGCGTCAATAAAAACTTCTTCGTCTTGATCATCGGTTGTTGAGTTGCTAGCAGAGGACAAAGGTTGATTATCATGGCCAGTAGTGTTAAGCGCTGATTTTGACGAGGTAGGTTGTTTAGTAGTTCTTTTTCGCTGAAGTGGTAGTTAATGATCTAGAGGAATGCCGTGTAATCGTTTTGAGATTCTCACGGTTCCTTCATTAGAGGAAGTCGATGAGTTGCTGAGTTTGCTGTATGTTGAGTCAGAGACGAATGTATTGGTTGTTTTTGACATGAGGTCATAGCGTTGGGTTAGATATTTAGTTGGTTAAACCAACTTAACAACCAACTTGGTTTGTTGTGATTGAGGTAGGTTGATGATCGTGAGCAATCTCTACCATTGTTAGGAGTATTATCCTAAGTCGATGATTATTATTGATGCTTTAATAATTGATGATTATTTGTTGAGTTTTATATTGCTGAAGAGGTTTTATTAGAGAAGATGTTGTTCTTGTGTTGTTATGAAATCTGATCTCGAAGTGAGATCCCAATAGCCTGAAAAGCTCTACTATTTATACTTTCTTGAATGATTCAAAACCCATTCAAAGCTACTGCCATCGACCTTAACATGCTGTGCATGCTAATGTCGATGTCAATATTTCTTTGATTGAGTTACGTCATCCTAATAAGTAGCTGGGGAGGGCAGGAGGGCACCAGTATCTGAGGAAGGCAGGAGGGTAGGAGGGCACTAGTAGCTGGAAAGAGCACCAGTAGCTGAGGAAGGCAGGAGGGTAGGTGGGCACTAGTAGTTGTGGATGGCAGGAGGGCAAGGAAGGTGCCTAAATACGAGTGAGAGTGGTCAATATCTACCTCCTGGATATGCAATGGAATTTGATTTTCAAACTAATAAATTATTGAACAGTTAATAACTAGTTTCATCATTCATAATTTCCAGGTTAGTCGGTGGAAATGTCAAATAAATTGGTACAGCTTGTCGGTGGTGCTGGAACGGGTAGCCAATACTTCAGTTTTACTAATTTGAGAGGTCCTCCGACTTTGCGACGAAGAGATATTGACACTGGTAGACGGTTAGTGGACTTATCTAGGAAAACTTGAAAATATTTCCACTTCACAATTTTAAGTATAATAATTCGTCAAATAAATTAAGATAACAAAAATTGTTAAATCTTTCAGGTTCATTGTCTTTCCAGATCGAAATTATATGCCAGGTGATGGGCACTATGTCGTTCTCGGACGGTTTAAACGTTCTAGGATTGGACTACACGGTGGAAACATCTATAAAGCTTGCTATTTGGATTTAGAGTAAGAAAAAATCATTCATCAAATTAGTTCAAATTGACGTTTACATTGCTGTGACAGTATCAATGTAATGGTGACCAACTTCAGCAGTTTATCACCTGCAGTCAATTTTGCGAGAATTGGGGTCACAGGAGAATGGTTAGGAGTTGGACTTAGGACGAAACGAAGAATACCACTAGCAGAATAATATGACGAAATTTTGTTTTTCCGAAAACGTAAAAAGAAAATTAGCGATTTAGGGCCGAATTTAAGTAAGCCACTTGAGGGTTCGTAAAGTCGAGTGAGACTCAACTGAATCCTAAAATAAAAAAATGGAATTCAAGATTCTTTTATGATCAAACTCCACTCAAATCGACCAGGGAAACTCAAGTGGAGTTTTGAGTGTGGTCTTACCACACTGTTGGGAAACCAACCCCTGGCTTCACATCACATGGTGAACGGAACTGGACTTCCGTTCACCACTAACAACAACAAAAAAGCCAGCTTCTTCTTTTTCTTCATCTAACTACCCTCCCTAGCTATAGTATTATTAGTATTATTATTATTATTATCTTACCTATATATATAGACTTACCTGTTGTAAACGTACCTGAGTCTATCCCTGTGGATAGACTCAGTTTAACTTCAACGGTTGGAAAAACCAGAGCTTCTCTCTGGGTCTCCATATTGAAAATTATTATTATTTATTAAATTATTATTATATTATTAATTATTAATTAATTTAGTTAGTTGATTTTGGTGATTCGGTGACTCCACTTCTTCAGGACATCATCGAGGGATCCTTAAGCATCCCCAAATCTCGACAACACTCTAGACAACAATCCTAATGATTTAGCTGGTTTAATTTGATTCAAATCTATTGTCTTGTTTTAAATTTTGTTAAATTACGTTAACGTATCCAATAATATCGCTTGCTTTGCAAGTAAATAACTTAAAACGGCGAAGATTTGTTCGAAGGAAGTTCATTGATTTTCAAATCCAATGGAACCTGACTCTGATTGGAAATTTCGTTTAAAAAAAGCATTCTATTCTGTAGACCACACTTTACTATTAGACAAACTCAAAATCAACTTCAACTTTAATTCCTTCTATCTAGGTCTCACCAAAAGTTTTCTGGAAAATAGAAATTTCAACATATTGAAATTGAACAACTGTATTTCTCCTCTCTTTAGAGAATTAAACTCTATTTCCCAAAAATCAGCTCATGGCCCACCACTATTCTCTGTCTTCATAAATGACATAGGTAATAAAGTACATCTACTATCTATCCGCTATCTCAGATTTGAAGAAAAGTGCGATTTTAATTTTTTGTCCTCGGTCTTTTGTCCATAAGTATGGCATTTATGAACCAAAATTGGAAACTTATGTATCATCGAATTTCACTAGGGACCCTTTTTCGAATGATAGATGAAAAACAAAAAGTATGAATTTTTGCAAAAATTTCAAACAAACATGAGCGGAAAGGGCTTCTTCATTTTTTATTTTTCTGGCTTTTTATAGAACGAGAAATAATTGTTATCGTTCTCTATTGAGAAATTTAACACATGAATATATTGAACAATAAGATTTGGAGTTTTTTGTTACAAAAATTACGACATTTCATTCACTCGTTCACTATTATTCACTATTATAATATAGTGAATAATAACAAACAGGAATAGAAGTTTTGTAATGTGTCAACTTAGCCTGTATTATTGTTATATTAGAGGAATTTAAATATTAAGTTTAGGTCTGAGCCGACCTAATTTTTCTCGACTTTCACAGTCTCGATTTGAGTCTGAATTCGTCGTAGCTTAACAAGTTAAAATATTAAGTCCAGACCAGCATTTGGCGAGTGGTGAAAAATGTTGTTGTTTGAAAATTAGAATTACTTTAACAATGAATAAAACCTTAGAAAGTTTACTTCCGTTTTTAAGAGATAGTACTTTGGAAGATGTGTACGTATTGCTTGGTTCCAACGTTAAAACACCCGTCAAATTAAACAAAATTCGTTTCAATCTTAGTACTTTAGATGACGAGTACTGTTTACTCAACTTCCGGTTTCACAAGAATGATTTGGTAACATTACGAGAATATTTAAGAGTCGATAATGTGGTTA